>LAVV01012783.1:5297-15994 GCA_001263375.1 Puccinia sorghi
CCGCGACTAACGCCAGGCGTTCTCGATGAAGCTGATATAAACAGTTACGACAAAATCTCAGTTTTTTAAAAAAAAGGGGGGGGGGGGGGTAAAGAAAGCCGTAATTTCTATCCAACTGACCTCCAAACAGGTGAGCTCGATCTCTTCCAAGGAACAATCGCCATTTCTGTCTTTATCGAACACGGCAAACCCATTCTGGGCAGTATCCTCATCCCCCTCAAAGCACGGCATTATGTCTCCCAAAACCATCACTTGACGGTAGGTTACGGGAACAAATGAATAGTATATTCTCCGAGCTAGTTGTCGGCTTTTGTTTGCTGATGAAAGGGCAGAGAGGACCATTGAGGACGGAGAATTGGGCTGGAGGATTTGTTCACCGGCGATCTGCAAAGAAGAACAGTTGCGATGTCAGTGACGCCGTTGACCCTTGCATCTTGTAGGGAGCGAGCTGACTTCGGAGGCGACCGTGCCAAACACGCTGGTAGTGTTTCGGGCCACATTTTTGACACCTTTGAGGGCGGACTTGAGGAGCTTTGCCGGAATCTCTGGGCCTTTCGGCGGGGACCCAAAGGCCCGATCGAGCGTGTCTGACCGGCCAATGTCGTGGGTATAACGATACAAAGTCGTGATGAATTGGATCGCGTTTTTCTGCTCCGCGATTCGGTCCTCGTATGATCTTTGGTGGAAATAACTGCGAAACAGAGAAAAAATTAACTGTGAGTATCAGCGCGCTCCCGGTCTAGAGCAGGAGGTAACTGTGGAGGAGAGTATCTGGATGACTCTACCTGGCAATCACTTGTATCAAAATTTTTTCGCCGACAAGCATCAAGCTGGCAAGCAGAATCCCAAACAATGCCTGGAAGAGCAGTGTGTAAAAAAATCAGCCTTGCGAAACTCCGACTGATGCTGGACTGAAGCAATCACTTGATAACATAGGGGTTTGACTCAACTTTGCTAATCAAGAGCAGTGCTTTGGCGGCAGAATCTGAGGCGCCGTCAGACATTCTCAAGATAAATACACTGAACGAAACTGGATCAATGAAGACGAGTGCGTGGTACATTATCAAGTACTATGGGCGATGGCCTAGTGGGGAGAAGCGATTGTGGGGACACATACTGTAGGTCAAGACGCTCCATACGGCCCCCATGATAAACTTCTTCATGGGGATGAGGAAGCTGTACCACTTCACAACAAAGTCGGGAGAGCAAGCAATTCCTACGATGTGCTTGAACAACAGTGGCGTCAGCGCCCCAACGATCAATCCAGCCCACCAGCCCAGCCAGGCTACCGAAAGCCAGGCTGACCACCAGAGCAACTCTACTCCAGCAATTCTAAAAACGAAAGGCGCGTCATCACATCAGCATCCAACCCATTCTTCGACACCAGCCAGAAAAAATAAGGAAGGGAACTCGTATACTCAACTTGAGATTCTTTTCCGGTAGGCTGAACGCAATGAGTCCTGGGATCCACACAAGTATGAGGATTGGGGTGATGAAGAAAAACCATCGAATCAAGATATTTCTCTGCAGAAAGTCGCGTTGACGTTTGAGCGCCACCCCCTCCCGACCCTGGGCCTGACTCTGATCTTGGCCAGGGATGCCAACCGAAAAGGAACGCTGATTCTCGGTGGAGCTGCGAAATGCAGACATACTGATGAAGGGCGACTTGGGATGGTCGAAATCGGAGCGCGGTGGATGGAGGTGCTCCGATTCTTTCTCAGCGAGTTCGTATGGAAGCGTCGGCGCTGAGGTGGAAGACGATGGGGATAATGGTAACGGCCTCGGGGAAGGGTCCTGGCCGGAATTTTCGTACGGGAGACTAGACATATGGTTGGTACACCGCACTACCAGAGTGTCAACTAGAGGCTGTCTGTGGGTGAGGGCACTGTATTGGGGGTCTAAGGTTGAAACACAAGGTTGTAGGGTGACACTCTTCAAGGGAGTGATGTCTCAGAACCAGTATCGCATGAACGTGTCAGTTGTGAGTTTGCCGCCTGTGTTGTATGCGCTTGATGTTGATGTGATCGAAGGTTACGGGCAGCGAGATGGCGAGAGGGGCGCAAGTGATAGTGGGCAGGTGAATCTGGTGATGTAACTTGCGCCGTCAGAGTCTTCGGGAGTATTCCAGCGTTGAAGCTGAGGGATGTAATAGCAATTAGGAGATAGGGGCGTTTGGATTTCTGGCGACAAGCAGATTTGTTCACAATTCGCCCAGCTTCGCCAGCCGTCTTTTCCTGCTGCTGGCCCGTCCAGCAAGCTATTAGTATGTGGTAGATTCTCGTCTGTTCTAGCCGCCACACTAGACCAATGCACCAACGCATGCTCATTCCCTCTGAAGGGACACCTTAACTGTACCCACCCGCTTCCAGGTTGCTTGCAGCGGTCTTGATGGCACGCCACTCTCGCTACTCGCGAGCCTCGTACTAATATCTGATTTCAGCGCCGTTATTAAGGTCCAAACAGCGACCCGGTACGGTGTGTCTGCTCCTTTCGGCCTGCCTCCCCAGCCGTCTGTCCGAGGTCACCGCCCCTGCCTGATCACTGCACCAAGAGTCACCGCGCATTCAAGAACCCAACGGGAGGGAAAGCGTGCTCAACTCCCTTGCATGTATTCCAAAAGCAATGTCATACACCACATGCGCACAGTCACCACACACTCCGTACAGACTTGCTCCTTCAATCTTGTTATTTCAACATATTTATGCACTTATACAGTGTACAATTTACGAGTTGGCTTGAGAGATGGTGTTTCAAATGGCTTCATTGCGGCTTCGTTCCTCTGACTATCCTTTTGCATATTTACATAGCTCTCTCCCCATGTGTCCGATTGCAAGCAAGCCTATGCCTATGTTAACTGGTCTTGGGCGCATCACCTTAGACGCGTCAAGTGGGCTGGCAATCGATCACACCTCTATCACTGCATATTTGATGAAAATGAAGGCGGGCGGCAAATCGGCTTGACCCGTTTTCCTCCTCAGGTCTTCTTCTGGGTCAGTCTCGGACCTGAGACTGCGAGCTACCGGACGGATGGGCGCAACACTGGCACACGAACTGAGCCACGAACGAGCTACAAGAAGGGCACGTGAGTCTATGGGTGGTGTGACTCGAACAAACATCTTGCGAAAACAGGGTCTTGTTCCCCCCTCAAGAAGTCTCAATTTTGCAATTTAGAGCTCTCCTTGATTGGTGGATCAGACTCGATTGCTGCGAAATGCCCTGTTCGCTCTTTGGGCGGAGTGGCACATAAAAAATGGTAAAATGACCCCCCGGGCTCCTCGCTCAATTCGCCAAGTAACAGAATACGGGCCAATGGGCATGATGGGGGGTCTGGAGCAGAGGGTGTGTGCCAGGAAGCCGGTTTATCTGGCGTGTTCGTGAGCCCGGAACAGACGTGCGGTGCCGATGACCTGCCGCCGGGATGGCGGAAGACCAGCACCATGTTCCGCAGTACTCAAGTCGCGCCTTAGACGACCATCAGAAGAGAAAGATTCTCATCAGCAGTGGGACTGTCGGCCGTCCTGCAAGTCTCTCACTTCCCAAGAAGCCGTCGTGAGACCCCTGTCGGGAGAGCACATCCGACCAACATCACTCTGCTTGCTGATGGGTAGTACCCATTCTTCTTTCCAGCTGTTGCATGAAGCGCTCTGCCACTGGAGTGGTGTATAAAATGAGAGCCTTAGTTGGGCATTCGATTCCGTCATCCCACTCACTCACCTTCCCACCATACACACTACCCCAGCCCACACTCTCTCCACCACTTTCCTTCCAGAAACTACCCAACCGCAGCCAACGATGAGATCTTTTGTTTCCGTCCCCTTCTTTTTGGCTGCTGGTGCGTCAAGTGCCCTTCTTTTCAAGTGTGCCAAGTGGTCTTGATTGCTTACAAAAACTGTTCTTCTTATTTGGTTTTGCAGTTGCCGGAGCCACACCTATTGAGTAAGCAACCATTCTATGAGACTGAATGGATCCTACGAGCCCACTGTAGCTGACGTTGTGGTTGTGACAGACACCATGCCCGATTCATTAACAGCGCCGGCCAGCAATCATCCAGCCAAGGCTCGCAATCCCAGAGCTCCATGAACGACACCCCCTGGGGCATGTCCTCGAGCCAATCCAGTAGCTCGTACTCGAACCAGCAATCCAGCCAGGTGGTCCAGGCCTTCCAGCCGGTCCTTGGTTTGTTGGGTCAGATGCAAGGAGCCATTAGCGGCGGCACTATGACTCAAGCTGTCGCCTCAAGCTACGTCAACCAGCTTGTCTCCCAGCTTCAACCCGCCCTCAATGGCATTAACGCCTGTGGTTGTTTTGGTTTGGTGCGTATTCTTCGCTGGCATCTCTCCCTAGAATCGACGCTGATCCATTTTATTCCATTAGCCGAATATTGGACCAGTCATAAACAATGTCTTCAGCCAGATGGGCCAGGTCATGCAGAGCTTCCAATCAAGATTTGGAGGTGACTTTGGTGGACTTGTTTCTCGTATGTTTCCCTACCATTACCCTTGATTTTTCTATTCACCCTCATGATCATTTTAACGAATAAATTTGTTTCCTTCTGTAGCCTTCCAACAAATTGCCCCCTCCTTCCAGTCTTTCTTCCAACAATCCCAGCAAAGCTCCTCCTCCAGCAGCTACTCCCAATCCATCAACCCCTTCCTCAACATCATGCAGCCTATTGTGCCTGGCTTCTAGTTCTTCCCAGCCACCTTCTTCCACAGTTCTGATCCATTTTTCCTCCTGAAAAAGCATCCCTCTTCTTTATGCTTTGAGACCTTCTTTCCTTCTTTCTTTATTTGCTCTTATTGGAAATAATGTTGGTTCTTTGTTTGATTCTCCTGTGTGAAACTGGGACTCAAAGTTCATCATTCAAAACCCTGCTGAGAGCCCCACTTGGTACTCCATCCTGCAATACACCTAATAGTATTTTGTTTTGCTGAGGCAGCCATAAGATGTGTTGATTGGCACCCAAAACTTGCCAGTACTTGGTGAATATGTCACAAAATATGGCATAGTTTCCCAGTCTATGAAGACCCTCCCATGAACATGGCACTGTAAAAAAACTTGCTCAACTCCCTGCAGTTGGCATGCAGAAACTCCCAGGAAGCTTCTGTAGTTACTCCAACCTTTCTCCAAGAGTGATTCAACTAAGCTCTGATGCACAGTGACTGTACCAAAACATCTACACATGCAAACAGGTGGAGTTTGGATGACAGCTTGCCTGGAGCATGCTGCATGTCAACTGCAGGCAGTTGAGCAAGTTTTTTTTTGCAGTGTGATAATTAAGAAATTTCAGGGGACCAAACTGAGAGCCCTTGCTGGAACTTTGAGCTTCTGGAACTTGTTCAATTCAATTCCGAGTTTTTTTTTTGTAAAACACTAGTGAATCTACACTCAATGGTCTATATCATGTTGTTATTGACCTCAGAAAACTTACTACAGACTTACAGATTTGTTGTGGGAGATGTAGCAGCCAGATATTGCCTGTTGAGATTTTAACTGTGTCCTCCTTTCCAACTTCTTCTTCTCTTTCTTATTCTTGTGTGCAAGTTATTAAAACTGGTTATAGTTATAGTCTTAAAGTATTCAAATAATGTATATTACACGTGAAATAATGAAAGTCTAATTGACCATAATCCCAAGTTGTGTGATAGAAATTTTTATTATAATCTTATTTCTTTGTCTCCAACTCTTTTCTTGACTGAGCTATCCTGCTTCAGTCCAACAATCTGACCCAGTGTTTGTGTCACCGTTTTGGAGTCTTGAAATCATTTGTTTTATTCATCATCATCTGGCCATCCACTTCAAGTTATCTTTTTTTAATTACATCCATTCATTTGTAAGGACTCTGTTTGAGTCCTTCACTGAGCAGATGTTGAAAGGGCACTAGGGAGCTTTTCTAGTACCAACATGGGTTGTATTGCAGATATCTAGCTCAGAGAGAAGTTGGGAATCAGTTCTCATCTAGTTATAAGAAGAAAAGGAGTGTGGTTTACCTATCTCAGAGAAAAGTTGGAGATCAGTTCTCTACTGAGCTAGGAAGGAAAGGAAAAAAGGACTAAATATAAGTGATGATGTAATATTGGCATAGCTTTTTGAAATTCCAGAATGGGGTTTCACATCATTACATAGACTATATATTGAGGCTGATTACAAGAAAATCAAATCATCAGTTCTCCACTAGCTCTTTCCAAAAACTTGATCTGATCCAGTAAGATTAAGCCCATCTAACTGTACTCTTAATGCATCTTCCTTGAGCCAGTCACTCAAAAATTTAACATTGCCTGTCTCAACACACAACTTCCCAGAATAAAATGGATCCTTTCTCATGGCACCATCCAAAAAAAATCAATCAAAATCTCTAAATTAATTAAATTCTATGGCTCTTGTAAACTCCTGTGTTTGTTTTACTTTTCAGGTTTGATTGGAAAAACAAATGGACCTAGGAAATTGATGAGTACATTTTTACATCAAAGTGTTCCAGAAGAAGCAGTTTTTTTGGCTTTCAGATTTTGCAGCAGATGAAGGGAAATCTTACCTTGTGAGCCTATCCCTCTTACATGGTAGCTGGGTCACAAAGCTGTTGAGGAAAAGAGAGGTAAAAACACAAAGGTGATGTTTTTGATGTTTTTATTATTATTGATTCTGATTGAATTCAAATTTGTTACACAGCTAGAAGCTGGATTAATTGGAGTGAATCTTCTACACCTTGTCTCAAAAATAAACTGAAGAATTTCTGATCATATAAACCTGTGTCAATACTATTTTTAAATCTAAGAATAAGTGGCTGAGGTTCTTTCAAGGAAGACCTATGCGATTTTGTTTAAAGGTAACAAATCACAGGAAAACCAAGAGAAAAGTGGAGGAGAGATTAAATAAGCAGAGAGGATGAAAGCAGGAAAGGGTAAGAACTTCTGAAAAGACCGGAAATACTAATTTATAACTTCAAATAAGGAGGCTAACTGAATTATCTCAGACACTAAGTAGTGTGGAGAATAAATGGAATGAAATGTCCTTGAGTTGTAGCTATGTTCCTGTTAAAGGAAACTTTTCTTTGTGGTTATTATCTTCAAATTTAGGGACAGGAAGAACCTGATAAGAGGCTGAGATACCTCTGTGTTCAGCCTGTGCGCGTGTGAGAATCAAGTATATTCAAATTGGAATAATGCAATAAACACAGTTCTTTAACTATTCTTATAATAAGAGTGGGAAAAATGGACAAAAAGGCAGTATATATTAAATTGAGAGGAAAATAAAGTGGTAGATGTTTTAAAATGAAGCAGTTTGGACAGTATATAGATGGCTTATACTGTTTCTAAGGCTGGAATATCCTTTTTAATCAGGAGAAGGATGTTTTTGAGCCCAGTTCTCAATTCTTCTACTTGTGATTAAATGTTGAGATTTTTATCATGAAAAGGTGTGTCATTTGTAGCATTGATTTGTTTTAATTTCTATTTTTTTGGTGTGTGGAAGCTTTTGGGATTATAAAGAGTGATTAAAAGGTTTGCTCTCAGTTAGCGGATGTGAATAATGAGGATAAGTGATAAATTCATTGGAGAGTTCCTGATACCCTAATCATCCAAAGATAATTTTGTTTCACTTGGTCATGGGATATGATGAGGGAATAATTAGGCTGATGGGTTGTGAATTTTTCACTCAAAAGGATCATTGCCTTTGACAGTTTCGGGAAAATTATGCGGGGAAAGCATATCCCTGGTTAATTCACCTTGAGATAAATGTAACAAATAGTATGATTTGACTTGGGAATGGTGATTATTTCAGCATTAGAGATAAATCCAGAAATCCTAAATTGGTTAAGTTAATACTAATTGACCTGGGTTGGCAATCAACTGATTTATAATTGGTTGCAATAGCCTGGTTCATGTTGGTACCTTGAACACCATTTTTAACCCACACGTCATAAATTCTTGAAATTTTTTTCAAGTGCTCAGTTGTTTCAAAACAGCTGAATCTGATGGAAAAAAAAATCATGAGAATTTTATGTTTAAGGGTGTTAAAGCCTGTGTTAAAGGTCCCAATATGAACCGGGCTTGTAGCCTGGTTCATATTGGGACTTAACGGGAATACAAGGGGGATGTTCAGCCACTGAGCTACAAAGGCACACACCAAGGAAACTCAAGTTTTTTACCAGAGTAAATAGGTATCTTGAAAAATGCCACACCATGTTCATGAAGAATGTGAATATGGTTCTGCCAGAGCTAAGTTTCAATTGGAGGTTTGCTTAGATTCTGGAGAAAGGGGCAGATTTAGTTACTGCTGTTTAAGTATAGCTTGTCACAACCTTAGGAACTTCCAGCTTGGCTAGGAAGTTCCTAAGACTTCATGAACACCTAGAGTTTGCACTAATGCACAACTTTAAGCTTGTGGCTCAATGTCCCATCAGCCATTCCAGGCTGTTGAGGATGTAATCCCTGTAGAAGGGAGTGTATCATAATTAATAAGTATTACAAATGATTCAAAAGAAGATACATGTAATCAGGAGATATAGCTCAAAGGGCTGATTCCAATGATACCATGCACTAATTATTAAGAGGACTATAAGTGTGTGAAAGAAATAGAAATAAATAATGTCAAAGAACATGATCATAAAGAAGAAATACAAGAAGCAACTCTTAAGCTCAATAGAAATTTATTTGATAATATGCAATTAAAATTGCACCATAAAATGTTTAAGTAAAGAGCAATAATTGAAGTACTTGGAAATGTTCCATTTCCAATCAAAGAAGTTATATTCCCTAAAACTGAACAAACTAAAGTTAAAGCTGAAAAAGGAAAAGAAACACAAGAGGGGAAAAGGAAATGAACTTTTTAAGTCCATTTCAAAAAGAAGCCCATTGCCACCCAAAAGGAAATGGCATCACAATTTCCTTTTGCAAAGGAAAAGAAAAAAGCACCATTTGTACACCCTTATGGACATCCAACATGAAAAAACTAATGCAGCTTTTTCAAAGGGTCTCTTTGTAACCTGGTATGTCACTTGATAGCAAGTGAAACTAGTTCTTTCATGGTGATCTTCCCTATGTTCATTTAACTATAAATGCTCTTATGCTATTCTCTGTTTTCTGTTCTTTCCTCACCCCCCCTCAGTTACTCCTTTGTCATCAGTCTAGTTATTGTTGAATTTTTAGTTCTTGAACTCTAGCTTGTGGGTGAAGAAGATTAAGAAGGAGGGCAGAGACACTGAAGAGTCACAGGACTGGCACAGGATTTTGCAGAAAATGAAGGTAAAGAACCAGTGGTTTTAATTTGTTTGCAACTGGCTGAATAAATAGTCTAGATACAAGATGGTTAAAATGTGGTTAAAAAGAAATGAGGAAGGAATGTTTGGATAAATACAACTGAGAGATGAATTTGAGTTCAGACAAGACAGACCAGACAAGATTTCTTTTATTTTAATCAGAATAGATAGGCTTGATAAGAAAAACAAAAGACACAACAAAAAAAGAGGTGTTGATTCCTTTTAATCAGTTGAAAACAATGAAACAAATAGCAAATAATTCATTAGAGATGAGATTAGAGGGAAAGGTTCTAATATAGATGCATCAGACCAAACGGAGCCAAACTACGTTTATATTGGGTCAATTAAGTCATTTTAAGAAAGAAGAAAAAGAGGAAAAGAAGGGATGAGTTGAATTTTCAACAGTTATTCATATGTTCCTTGCGGTCTTGCTATTTATTAGCATTTTAAATATATCATTATTAGCTTTTATTGTGATCAAAAACATTATCTTAACACAGGAATGCAAGCAGAAAGCTGTGTGCAATGGCCCGGCCTATCTGGCCTCCACTGTCCTGCCATTACCACCCACCTCCACCACCCAATAATCTGAAACATTTACACACTACCCACCCACACTGTCCATTTTCAGTCCCTTGGAATAATGGTGTTTGTCAAGTATTGCCCAACATCAAGTACCTATGTTTCTATTGGCTTCTGCAAGTTAAATCTTTCAACTCCATCAACAGCACTCTTCAAAAAAAAATCCACCCCTGCTCATGCACCAGATGGAAGGCACTGCACAACAGAACATGCGAGGTTGTGCGGCACCCTGCAAATTATGATCCCTGTGGTTCTCCCCCTAGTCTCACCAATGAGGAAGTAAATTTTGTGCTTGAGTTCCTTCAAGCTGACCCTACTTTTTAATTCAATGAATTACATAAAAAATTTGAGGAAGCCACAGGGAAAAAATTAGCTGTTAGTACTATTCATGCCATTCCTTTCAAGTGTCTCAGCCAATCACGCAATAAAGCTTGAACAGTACATCCTGGCCAGTGTCCAACAAAGCATGCACAATACTCAATTGATGTTGCGGCCTTCCCAAGCAAATTCCTGGTATTTACAGGCAAGTTTTTTTTTTCACCTTTTACATAATTACAAAATTAGCTGAATGGGGATATTTATGCCCAACTAGATGAGAGTAAAGTGTGTGTGGAGAGTCAACACCCGTTTAATACTCTGATTGGGGTTTTGGACAGCCTCACTTGGGTAGGAAAGAGAAGCAATGATAAATCACTACTGAATCAAGTCCACCTGAGTTCATTTATCTACATTTGTTTTCTTTCAAATGTTCAATCATCCTCAACTGATTATCCAATTTATTGGAGAGCCAGGTTTGTTCATGCTGAATTTTGGTACCTCAGAAGTGGAATGAATAAAGTTTGAAAAGAATCCAGGTGGGATA
>LAVV01012794.1:6284-16966 GCA_001263375.1 Puccinia sorghi
TAGTCGCGACACGTCCGGCACTGGCTCCCTTCTCTCATCGAGTTTGGAGACCGATACCGGCGTGCCGTTGCTAACCGTGACGCGTATCTTTTCGTCAGAGCGCACCTGTTCTTTATAATCTTTCCCACTCAAACCATCACAACAGGCGACTCTGTCGCACAAGGCACCGCAGCCGGTATGCCGGCTCTACGGTGCTGCGCGGTCCGGAGCTATGGTACCGCCTCTTGTAGCCCTGCTGCAGTTCAAAGCTTGCTTGCCACAGCAAATTTAACTGCGAGCAAGCAGCTACGTGAACTGGGCTAATGAAACTCCAGAGTTACTGAAGTTATACCCCAAAAATTATACAAATGGCCTCTCAGAGAATCGTATCACTTTCTACTGAGTGTATTGCCTGAATTACCTATGGAGTTATCTTCATGTCACCTGATATGTATTCCCCTTACATTTGGCATGGAGATGTGGAGCGTATTTCAGTGGGTCGACCAAGTTCCCTCATGATGAGCTTGTCTGCTCACAGTGCAGAAAAGAAAATCGTGTTCCTTGAGCCCGAAGGCCGCGAGGAATGACAGGAGTAACTGCAAGCTGTCGCCGAGCAGTAGCACTTGACCCCTTCACTCCATGGCGCTTTGTCACCTTCGACGATGTAGAAAAACAATTTGAAGTGGATGCTTGACCGCATGAATTTCCCCATGACTGAGCCGAAAAAGGAGGACATCATGGCATGCTTTTAATGCGCGCGCATGCCGCTGATCGCGACTCTGACAGGCGTCTCATTATCAAAAAAAAAAATACAGCACGAAATACACGAATATTTAGACAGGACCGCAATTCTCGGGGGTGGTCGGCTTGTGTTGTGGAGAGCAAGAGGAAGATCCCCAGCAGGCTCTGGCGGAGTCGGCATACATTTGGCCTGTTGTTCCGGCGTGACATTACCCTTCAGGGCTGCGACGGTCTAGCAGGAGACTGAGTGAGCGACAAGATGCTGCGGGGACCGAAAGAAACAAAGATAGTATTATCAGGATTCTTGTTGATTGGCAAAATCGGTAATGGATGAAGTGGAAGAAGGTTGAAAAATTTGGGGGTTCAGAATAATAAACTGGTCATCCGCGACAGGAACCGGGACACCCAAAAAGGAGTAGAATGAGCCTTTCAACGAGCTAGTGGAAGAAGAGTTCACCGATGGTCCGTCAGACAGGTTTGAGGCTGCAGAGGTCATACATCGGATGAATCTTTCCATGGCCTTCATTACCGCTCCGAGGAACGATAATGGTGCTGAGGGCCATTCTAGTCGGGTATCCTGAGGTGTTCAAGTCTAAGCGGGCTCTTCCTATTTGGTGTTATGTGATCCATCATACTTTGTTTTGCCTGGGGGTCGTGGCTGGTTGGGCTTGAATGAGGAAAAGAAACGAGTCAGGTAACTCACCGGAGTGTTCAAGAACGAACGCCGTTTACCCCATAGGCACGGATGGCGTTAGAGAGGTTCCAGATGTGCACACCATGCGGATGTGGTTAATATGTTAAATAGTCCTGACGTGTCATCCCGCCTCATGTTAAGGCGGAGCGGCTGAGGTGTGGTTGTTCGCGCACTGTAATAGGTTTCCGCGGAGATAGCGCCTTGGAAAAGGCTGTCGGCGCCTCAAGGCGGATTGCGCGGAGTGGCGCTCACGCTACCCACATGTCACCCACCTGTCAGGGACACTGCGGCCTGCTACCATTTTCACCAGCGCCACTTCGTCAAGGAGCAAACGACCGGCGATTTCAAGCACACGTGTCTTGGACATACCGTAAGTGAAGCAAGGGAATCTATCGCAGTCTCATAAATAACCATTATTTATGAGATTGGAATCCGCGGGGAACTGATCATTATCTCTGCGCTATTTAAATATCTTTCAAGCATAGTGGCGTACTCCGATCGCAGCTTGTGGACGCGTCGATACATAAATAGGGCTGACCAGTCATCGCACTCCTCTTTTTTGCCCAAGATTTACCTTCAAGTCCCACAGTATGACTGGCGTTTGAAGGCGCACGCTTAAGAACGCGATCGACCGACTAAAACAAAAGTGTGCGGCTAGATATTGTCTTGCTTCATTTCGAAGCCCAAGTCGATTCGATTAACAAGAGCCACAACCAGAATACCCTTCCCCTTCAAGGATGGCGGAAGGTTCACCCGTAATTTCTCCCACCTTTTGCGACCTACCAACCCAAAGACTCTATGTAGTATCTTCTTTCGTTCTCATCCAAGCTTACAAATTGATCCAGTTTATCGATGTGATATGGTCGGGTACAATCAACGACAGAAGGAGACTATGGATTTACTGGAGCTTAATCGACACTTTTTTAATCGGCTTCCTGATACCTTTCCTTCGGATACCTCGTTTGAAATACAATGTCATCCAGAGATCCTTGCTACTCGGTACGCTCGTATTCATTAATTGGTTCTTCGTCGGTAACTGGCATCTCAAATTTGGCTTCCTATGGGCGGTGCTTCCAAAATCGATCAAAAGTAAGCATACATAGCCTTTAATTTTCCCATATGCCATTCATTCTTAACTAGATCTTTGTTTCTGACCTTCCCTTCCTAATCATCCACAATTCTGCTCGTCCTACCCCAAGATATGTTCAACTATCAGACAGCCATCATGGAATACAAGGTCCGACTGAATGACGTCATCAGCCCATCATCTCACATCCTTGGAAAACACACTATTCATATTCTGCCCCATAGCACTGCCAAGCTTAACCCTTCAAGTCAATGCTTTTGTTTATCAATGGCTGTCCGGTCCGCCTTTGTTTCCATCCCAATCCTATTCAACAACTCAATTCCTCATCTACTTCAGTATTCAGTAATGAATTTTACGACCGGCGAGAAGTCTCTGAGAAATTTGACCCATACTCAACTTCATCCTCTTTCAAAGCAGAAGAAAACCCAAAAGAGCCTCGAAGATTGGTTGGAAGATGAAGAAGGGGACTGGCCTCTCAGCAATGATGATCAGGTTCAAAATTCTCGCCCGAGACCGCAACAGTCAATATCTTCAGGCGAGCTCAAATTAAGTCCAACCCAGCACCTTTACAATTTAGACATATACCATATTGGTGTTATACGACTAGAAAGAGTTCTCGACAAGGATAATATGGACATTCGAATAGCGCGCACTGAAGCCTTAGTTGTGGAATGTCCTAGTGCCAGTTTTTCGTCAGATCCCACTGCTAGTGGCGAAAAGAAGTTCAAATCATGGTCGTCTTCAACTGGAGCAAAGGAAAATCATAAGTGCATTGGCGACACCGAAAACTTCGGACTGATAGTCAAAGGCCTTGCCCCATTATCCTTAACATATCAACAGATCGTAAATGGGCAGCGGAAGCCGGTAAAGTTAGAGGGGATCACTTCGGGTGAATTCTTCACTCCCTTAACTTCGATCGATACCTCCACACTGGCCGAGAAATTATCGATATCTCATCGTCCTGAATACACTTGGGCTGAAAGTCACTCAATCCAAATCCCCTTGAACGTTAGTTTGGCGATACCGGGTCGACATACATATCAACTTGACAGTTTGAAGGACGCGTGTGGACATCGGTTTGATTTCGATAAGGCACGGGAGGCATCTTCTATGTTCGCCCGGCAAGAATTCATAGATTCTAAGAGCGTTCAAGTGCACTCTAGAGGCCAGATTAGTTTCGTTGACTGTGGTAACACGGAAGATGAGCCTTTGCGCTTATTAAAAGGCAAAAGTGTATCCTTGAGGATGTCGATACAACAACAAGGCGATAAGCCTGACCCACCGTGGAACGTGAAACTCTCCTACAAACCCAGTAAATCATTTACCCCCTCAGAACCGAATCCTTCAAGCGCTTGGGTAAAAGAGTTAGCTTTCAATGAATTGGAGAAAACGTTTACAGCAAAGGAAGCGGGTGTATACGAAATTACTTCTCTACAAGGAAATTACTGCCAGGGTGACGTGCTAGTGCCTTCCACATGCTCAGTTGTCGAGCAACCAACTCCAACAATTGATCTGAATTTCACATCGATTACCGACAAGTGTTCAGGCGAAATCGGACTTCAAGCCAACTTACTCTTGACGGGAAAGCCGCCGTTTAGGCTGCATTACCTGATCTCACAAGTTGGAAGACAGCCGCAGGCAAAGGTTAAAGTTATCCAACATAGCCGGGATGAACTTCTCATCCAGCCAGACTCGCCTGGACAATTCGAATACAGCTTTGTTCGGTTGGACGACCAATATTATCAAGGCGTAGAGATCCTCGGCAAGACGATCAAGCAGACTGTTCATCCCCTTGCCCATGCTCGATTCGTGCGTGGAGGCAGGGACGAGAACATATGGAGCTGTAGTGGCGAGAGTGTCGAGGCGGACATTGAGCTTAAAGTATGTTATCTCCGTAAACATTGTGTTACGTCCTACTATTAATACCAAGCAGAAACCTACGTTTACTCTTTTGAACCCAGGGAGCCCCACCATATAGTGTTACCTACCAAATTCTGGGTGAAAAACCGCAAGTCATTGGTGGCATTTCATCCAGTTATGCTACGTTGGACATTGCGATCCCACCGAAATATGTCAAGAAAGGCGGGAACTTTATCGTAACACTGATCAGCATCAAAGACGGGAATGGTTGCTTGAGAAACTTGACCGTGCCAGATCTCAACATTGAAGTTCATCGTACAAAGCCAACATTGAAGTTTTACGGCTCTGAGAAGGAGCGTAAAATCATTGCGCGCGAGGGTGACATGGTTGCTTTTCCGATGCGCCTTACCGGTAATGGAGTAAGTATCAGTACACTAAGTACTTGAGACAGAAGAATTGACTTTGCTGATCTCCCCTCTATCGCCCGTCGCTCTTTTATCCGATCCTGGTGATCATATAGCCTTGGACAATTGAGTACATGCACGATGATTCCGATCAACCGATTGAGAAAGTAGTTCGCGGCTCAAACGATGACCTCCTTGTTGATCTAGCTGGTAAATACACACTCAAAAGCGTTCGCGATCGACATTGTCCCGGTACAGTCGAGAACCCGACCTTTTATTTGGAGTGGATACCTAAGCCAAGTCTGATGATTTCACCTCAAAGCTCTGGTGACCTTATTCGTGGCGTTTGGATCAAGCCGGCAGTTTGTGAAATGACGGATGATAGCATCGAATTGACTCTCGAAGGTAAATAACTGCCGAGCCTCCCGTCCGTGTAACTCTTGTTGAAAACATTTTATTTCCCGTTCTTTTTTTTTTCTTTAAAAAAAAGGGACGCCTCCTTTCTCTATCAACTATTCGGTGCTTCGAAAACCTCTTGGAAGAGGTGAAAAAGTTGTCAAACATTCTAAAACCATCCAAATCCTCAAGACTAGCGGGACACTTCCTATGCAGACACTGGAACCTGGTGAATACGTCTATGCAATCCACACTTTGAACGATCACATTTACAGCACCCCAAGCGCGTCCGGATTATTGAATTCACAAAGGAGCGGAGATATTCAAATAAAACAAGAAGTGCTTGCGTCACCTCAAGGGGTTCTCAACATTCTACCCCATACGACCTACTGCGTTGAAGAAAGCTTGTCGGCCCAAACCAATAAGGGCGTCAAGATTGAGTTGACGGGTCAAGCTCCATTTGAAGTCGACATTGAGGTGAAAAACCAAGTCACGCAGATCTCGGAAAACTTCAAGCTTCAGTTAGAATCCAAATCGAGCTTGTTGAATTTACCTTACAAGTTCAGCTCCGCATCGCCACATTTGATCAAGATCAAAGCGCTAGAGGATTCCAGTAAATGCAAATCGATTACCGCCTCAACCCAGTCCGTGCCACTATCGGATAATATCTCGAAAAAACAGAATCTACAATCGTCGGTGACAATTGAAGTAGCAGAGATCGCGTCGATCAAGCCGATCAACGACAAGCCCTACTACTGTGTGGGAGAGAATCTGGAATTTCTGTTGAAAGGATCTCCGCCTTGGTTGATTAAATATGAGTTCAACGGCCGTCAGTCCAAAATCAACGTCAACTCTCAATCACAATCCAAGTTTTCCAGATTGGCCCAAGAACCCGGACTGTTCAAATTACTTGAAATCTCTTCCTCCTCTTCCGCTACCTCCCCCCAAGATTCTGCTCTCTATTACAACCACAATAATCTTAACGATGTCTGCAATTCTAGGCTCAACTTCCAACGCGCTATCAAGCCTTTGCCTGTCGCGAAAATCTCCTCCGGTCGATATTTTATTGAAGATATCAGGGAAGGTGATCAAGTTAAGTTTCATTTTTTCTTTCTTTCTTGATAGTTAAAATAAACATGCGATAAATTTAGGAATTGAAAAAAGAAAAAAAGAAAAAACTGAAGGGGTTTCTCTATCCTTTTCGTTTAGTCTGAAATAATTTTTACATTTGAAGGAACGCCGCCGTTTTCATTTACATACATCAGGACTGTATCGGATGAGAGTAGGACATCGACATCATCGGCGAAAAAGACGCATGAGCATTCCAAGGTTAAGAATTACGAGCAAGGACAGAGCGGGGGCTCGAGGATCTTGGAGTCGAAGACCATCACCGATATCTATGAATACAGTTATTCCATCTTCACCAAGCAGGAAGGTACTTGGTCTGTGACCTTCATCCAAGGTCCGTTCCTTCTCAGCATATGTTCTTCGTTCTTTCACTCTTGACTCATCGCGCTATTTGCCTCTCCAGATGCGTTTTGCTCATTTCCTCCTTTCTCCAAAGAGTAATCGTTGTCTTCGACTTGACGAAAAACATACCCCGATCGTTGCTTTTTCTTCTTCTTCTTGTTTTCTCTATACTATCTGTCCATCCTAACGTGATTTCACCCTTTCAATTGATCACTATTATTACTATGTTATTCTTAATAGAGCTCAGCTATACATGACATAGATGTTTGACCACCATCAGATTCCGGGCTTTATCAGTGTTTCTCTTCTTATTCCCTTGTTGCTGCTGCTTTGGGAATTGTAAACCTGGGTACTTTGTGCTTCATAGAATTCATAGAAGAAACGAAAAAGAAAAAAAAAAAAAAAAACTTGCGATGAAGTTAATGACTGCTGAACCTACCCTTTCACGGCCAGATGAAGATTGAGGTATGGGTCAAAAAGGTTTTGTGCTGGCTCTACGCGTCAAGCAGGAGCAAGATAGCCACTGGTGGTTGTGAGGCAAGTGGTTCTGCCGCAGCGGATGGGATGAGTTGGCCCATAAGCTGGCAGTTATGTATTTGTTTCTATAAAGTGTTTCTCTTTTTATTTGTGTTGCTGCAGTCTTGCACACACTCTGTTAGACTGTGGGTTTGTCCAAGATGAAGGTCATGTATCAATCAGCGCCTCATCCTCTGCAAGTATTGCGACATCGGTTGTACACGACAACCATCCCATCTTGATTGCTTTATTAGTCTGCGCCACACTTCACACCCGGAACACCGTACCCCACTCGAAATTGGACATGCAGCCAGCAGGAACAACCAGTTAGCAATTCCATTCCACACACTTCAACCTACTTGTTCTCCATGTGCTGAGTTGTATTTCGTTTGGCAATCAAGTTAGTTTTCCGCAGACTCCCCCACAGACGCCCTTCACCCATTTGATCCCCAACCAGTGTATCGCCCTCGTTTCCCAGTTCGAGCTCACCTCTGGGGTCCTGTTGACCGAGGTCCCACTTGCGTACCGTACATGGGGCGAACTGAATGCCGAAGGAACCAATTGCATGGTGATTTGCCATGCGCTGACTGGATCGGCTGATGTAGAGGACTGGTGGGGACCACTCGTCGGCCCAGGCTTGGTATTCGACCCGACGCGCTACTTCATCTTCTGTGCCAATGCACTCGGCTCACCGTACGGCAGCGCTTCGCCGGTCTCCATCAACCCTAACACTGGGAAGAAATGGGGCCCCGAGTTCCCTCCTACCACGATGAGGGATGATGTCAACCTCCAAAAAATCCTACTGGATCACTTCGGCGTCCGAACCGTCTCGGTCGTCATTGGTGGCAGTATGGGCGGCATGACCTGTCTCGAATGGCCTCTCTGTACCCCTCCTGGATACGTCCTCAATATCGTCCCAATAGCTACCTGTCCTAGACACTCCGCTTGGGGTATCAGCTGGGGCGAAGCCCAACGACAGTCCATCTACTCGGATCCCAAGTATCTTGATGGCTACTACGATCAGGATGACCCTCCAGCGATCGGACTCGCAGCAGCACGAATGGCCGCCCTACTCACCTATCGCAGCCGTGATAGCTTCGAATCTCGCTTTGGTCGAAAGCAAGTCTTGCTTAAGCCTGGCCCCTCTGGCAGTTCTGCAACGAATGAGAACTCTGACGGTACAGGCCCCTCCAGTTCTTCGACCCAGCAAGAGCAGCTGATCGAGAAAGCCACTTTAGAGGCGCTTTCAGCTCACAACGATGGGCATCGTCTCCAATCGCAAGCGGTCCCCACACGGCAGCCAAAGCAAGGACCAACGAAAAACGACGCCTCTTCCTCATCAGCAGAGATGGATGCGATCAAGTCCCCCTGTCAAATATTTTCTGCCCAATCTTATCTGAGATATCAAGGAGATAAGTTCGTGGGGCGGTTCGACGCGAATTGTTATATCCATCTCACCCGCAAACTCGACAGCCATGATGTCGACCATGGACGCCAAGGAGCGCCCGCTTTGCTCAGCGTCCCTCCCGGCGCCTTGGTTGTCGCTGTTAATTCTGACGGTTTGTTCACATTGGTCGAGCAACAGGAACTTGCTAACTCTATCCCCGATGCTCGCTTGGTTGTTGTTGAAAGTACCGATGGTCACGACGGCTTCTTATTAGGTTGGTACACTGATGAATCTATACTGCTCATTTCCTTTTCGTTCAAAGGAGATCCGAAAACTGAGAACGGTTTTGCACTGTCCCACCAGAATTCGAACAAATCAATCGACACGTCCTTCTGCATCTTCGCCAAAGGCTGCCCCACCTATACGGCTTGGCAGGAAAGTCGGGAGATCAGGAAGTTTCGGAGGTTGCGCCAGTGACCACGCTCGAATCCAAACTGCTCAAGACCAGCATCTGTAGTGAGGCCGACGGAAGTATCACCGATTGGTAACCCTTCTTATCATTATTACTTTTACTTCTTTTTTCATTCAACCCAACAGTTATAAACAATCAAATTCTCTTTTTTTCTATTGTGTTTGTGTCCTTGTGCGATCTTTTTTGTCTATACCTACGTCATTATATTGCACATTATGGGCGGCTCATGTGGGGTTAACTCAAGTTGGCCCAGCGGTCCCAAAAGTTGAGATTGCTTGATAATCACTACGGCGGCAAAGAGTCATTCAACAACTCATAACTTGGTATTACTTCCCTGGGTTAACGCCACCCTCCCAAACGAGGGGCTGGTTTATAAGCGGATAAGCCCCCTGGACGTGCGCACGCGCCTTCTCTGCTCAGCAGAATCAAGGACGACCACAAAGCTGAGGGGAGAACAATTTTGCAGCGGTCTCCTACTGGTCGCACCCGGAAACCGGGTCGTGGTATCGATTCATGAGTCACTTCTGAAAAAAGGATCGCGCAAGATCAAGCACCCACGGGATCCAGCTGGAGGAAAGGCGCAGATGAACGACATCATTGAGGCGCTTCGATTTTGCTTGGGCTATCTGGAACACCACGGTGCTGGACGCAGGTCGAGGGGAAGCCACCCAGACGACACTCTAAATCGACTCATATATTCTCGGGATCCCAGGCCCCGTTTTCGCTGTCGTCCGCTCTCACCTGTACATCAAATAAAGGAAAATCGCCGCGCGTCGTGGATCTATGCTATGTACACCAAGGGAGCATCCGAACTTTCGGATGCGGTGGTCACTTGGGATGCGAGACGTTTCCCCATTCAATGAAGGACTTCCCGTCAGCCAGATTGCTTAATCTGGAGCCCCTATTTCTAAATCCCAAACTTTGTTTGGTGATGAAAATTAATGACAGTCAGGTTCCCGCCACGAAACAAAGTTTGGAATTTAGATTTAGCCCGTCTAGATCAAGCAAGCGAACCTGACGGGAAGTCCTGCAATACCCGGGGACGTCGTCAATCGCGTCGCCACGTAAACATTACTTGATATCTTGGTGAAACAGTTATTTATTTCTTGTTTGAAATCAGATTAAAAAACCTCCAAACATTGTATTTTTGTTGGTCCAACGCACTATCTCAGCGCCAAAAAGTGACTGGCAGACCAATGGCAAAACAAGCGGAAGGCAAACCCACGACTCGATCACCGGGCCGGCGATACTGCAGCCTGTTCTGAGCCGTGCGGTACAAGATCTCACTATGTGCAAGTCGCCGATGTGGCGGCCGCGACATTGCGCGCACGTCTGATCCGCGCGGGCTGCAAGCCCGCTACGTCACCATGATGTGGCCGCCACATATCACAGCCATTCATGTGACATCCTCAACATAGCTCGACTGGCTCAGAGCATGCGCATCGGTTGCGTTAAAACCTCGCGCTAGGCTATTTTAGCAAAAAATCTCCCACATCAACCATGCCAAATGCCCATGTGTTGAATTTTCAACTCTTCCCTTCTTCCTATTTCACCCACTTTTCTTAAGTCATCTAATCTGATTAACATTATAGTCTGTGAGTAGTGAATCATGTAGTTACACCTCAAACTAAAGAATGCCTAATTGGCCTTAGTCACTAGTCTTGTAATGTCTTTTT
>LAVV01012805.1:7593-18269 GCA_001263375.1 Puccinia sorghi
ATCACCAAGGGCTCACATTCAAGTGCCTCTTCCTGGTATTCCTCAAGTTTTGTTATCATCTTGTGATACATTGGATGAAAGGCATTTTCTCTGGAACTAGCTGCCTCCTTCTTCTTCAAATCTTTGATCGCTTGATAATAATTGGCCAAGACAAATGCACCGGTAGGTCCATCACCCTCCATTTCCTTGGTAAGAAAATTGAAAGGCTAACATAGAAATATGATCAGTGATTTGAATCACATTGGTCAAATTTTATAATCACTCACCTCCAACTCATTGTTCAAATGCTTGATTTGCATCCAGTCTGCTTGGGTGAACTGTATTTCCTTGGCCCCAACAGCTGACAATTTTGTTTACAGATCTGACTTGAGATCTACCTGAATTGCATCTCGGTTGACTCATTCTATGGTTTGTTGTGATTTTATTCACAAAATCATGCATTATTACACCTGGATCTATGACGGTGCAAAACACGTCCTAAAAATATTCTTCAAGTATTCATGTAAATGTAAGAAAATAAAACAGAACCATGAGCAAGAAAACAGAAACAGCATGGAAATACCAATCAATCATATCAACTAAGCAATTCAACAAACAAGACAGAAAATAAAAGCAAACGGAACTCAAGTCACACTGTGGAATCCCACCTTTCGACAAAACTGGATTACCGAAAATTATAATAAAAAAATATAAGATATATATATGGATATGTATTTTCATTTGCTTATTAAGATGACGAAAAACACTATAATAGACATACAAGTAGTCTCGGAAGAAAGAGGGAATGAGCAAGCGACAAGCAAAGAAACGGAAGCAGGGAGTGGAAAGGGGCGTGACCAGCATTCGAAAGATAGTACTATAAAGATGAGTGCAGGACCAATTTTATTTTTTCGGGTGAGATGGTATCGGTTGCAAAGAAGATAAAATAAAGGAGATAGAAAATAAAAGCAGTCTCCCAAACAAAAAAAAAATAAAAAAAAAATCGGGAATTGCGTCAATCATGATCGGTCTCAACTTTGTTTTGCTGTAACCCTTCCCGTGCATCTTCCTGCTTTATTAGTGGGTCGGATTCGGGGATATTTTGACCATTTTTTTCTTGTATTGCTACAGAGAGAGGTAGGAAACAGCTGCTCGCACAGATCATGCATCAATTTCCATCTGATCAAGGATAACGGGTGATTCTCTGGTATTGAAATGCCTGGGGCCGGTTTTGTCGGCTAAATTGAGGTTGGAAGCAACAGATATCTTGAGCCTTGAAGGGGTACTTTCACCTGTGAGAATGAAGGGTAGAAAGCCGTCAGCCTCGGGCAGGACGGCTCCACGGGCCGACTGCCAGGTATTATTCGTGGGCGGTGTCGGCCGGAGGGGTGTGACGTGTTCTATGGAGAGATCGTGAGAAGCATCGCCTGGTGACATCAGGATATCACCAGCATGATCGGCCTGGTTTTCCAACACTTCCGTCTCTTCGCTTTCCACCGTTCCTTCTGCCATGATGCTCTGCATCTCCTGAGCTAGACCAGCGTCCCTCAATATTTTGAGCTTGGCGATAACCGGGTGTCGAGCAAGTTCGGCGGCGGTAATGCGACGATCGGGACGTTTATCCATCATCCTCTTAATGAGTAGAACGAGTTCCGAGCTCAAATGGCTCAGATCCGTCCGACTAAAGTCATTCGACCGCAAGCTGAGCCACTCATCGCCGTTGTCAGGCAGCACCACGTTAGTAGCAATCTCAAGCACAATCAACCCCACCGAAAATACATCCGCCTCTTCACCGTAACGTCCACTCAGGATTTCTGGGGCGATGTATTCACGGTCACCTTCACGTTCTTGATCGAATCCTACAAAACGACCGCAGCGTTTGAAGCGCATCATGTGTCGCTCCTCATGGTCAGCGACATCTTCGTAACGCAGAAATCGCGCAGGAATGATACAGTCATCTTGCTGAGATGGATCCGACGGTACGTGCTGAAAGACGTGGTGACGACCGTTCAAGATCCCACACTCGCGAACCTCGCTGGGATTGATTCGCGGCCATCGCCTGGCGAGACCAAAGTCACCAACCTTCAAGCCACCGTGAGCCGTAATGAGAATGTTAGCGGGCTTGATATCGAGATGTAGAACGCCAGAGGAGTGCATGTAGGCGACAGCCTGAGCAAGCTCGGAGGTGATTTTCCAAATGCGTTCCTCGTCTATCCGATCTTGAAAGCCGGCTATTAAGCCCAAGAAGTGTTCAAGCGTACCATTTTCGCAATATTCGATCTGCATGTTCCAGCGGTGATCTTCTTCCCAGGCAGCATGCAGTTGAATGATGTATGGGGAATGGGTGGAACCTTGGGTTAGTCGCCTGAGAATATCAACCTCCTCGTATTGACGTGCACTGGAAAAATAAAGGCAGCGAGCATGAGCTAAGTTCTTTATTCACTACGAGACAGAGACAGATTCTATGTACTGACAGAGCTTTGGGCCCACAAGCAGGCTGCGTTGGGCGTTTAATGGCAAAAACCTTCCCGGTGGAGTTTTGTCGGACTTTGAAAACCTCCCCAAACTCGCCTTTGCCAAGCTTTTCTAACTCATCAAATTCAGTATCATAGCGTGAACGCCGCGCGAGAGCTTGACCAAAGAATATACTATTGGCTCTGCGCTGGAAGTCATCGAATATCGGACTTGAGTGCCGGGCGTGGAACGACGGCCGACGAGGGGGTGGTGAGGCGGAGTGCCCCGGACCAGGTGTTAAGTTGGAGCGGGAGCCCGGCCTCAATTCCATACTCAACATTGGTGAAAGGGCGAAAGGCGTGTATGAGCGACCCCCTTGGCGGTTTGGAGTTACTTGGGGGTCGAGCAAGTGCTCCACGCTAGAGTTGCCTGTACTCAATCGGTCTGGGTGCGCGTGATGCAGCATGCTAGGCGAGCTGGTGACCGAGGATATTGAATTACCAGGAGAGGAGAGAAGTTGTGCTGAAAGAAGGGGTTATATCAAAAATGTTAGCATGCAAGCCTGTCAAAGTGGAAGATAGCGCAGCTTACCTCGTTTCAACCAATGTGCCGCGGCTTTGGTTGGTGTACCTGGGTCGTCAAAGGGATTGCTTGGTCGGGAGTTCTTACTGAGATTGCCATTGAGAGTGTGACTGCTTGGCACGCCATCGCTGCTCCGTCGCCGATAAATGGGGGATTGCTTGACAAGCGACTGGGGTTCCAGTGGAGTTTGACCGCTCGTGTTGACCCGAGAAAATGAAGGGGATGGATCGGGGAGATCACTAAGTGCGAAACTGGAAGAGCCAAGTGGGACCTGGGGTATCGGCGATTCAGGGACAGAGAATTGAGGAACCAGTGAGGTAGGCGAGCTGTCGATGGGATAGCCACCGACGAGAGGCGGATGAGAGCTAGACAGCTTGCTGAGACCGGATGGAACAAATGGCTTGTTGACATGCGGATGCAGCTTATACGAAAGGACGGGCTTTTTCATGGGCGTATCCGGCATCCTGAGCGATGAAACAGGTGGAGGTCGCAAAGATTCAGGCAGTACGATTCCTAGCGAACTGTGATTTAGACTGGCGGACTCTTGATCACTTTGCATAGAAATGCTTTGTTCATGCTGTTCCGCCAAGCCACCCTGGCTTTCATCTGCGCGTTTGGCAGCTACAATCATCCGAGGCCCACCCAGTGCTTCACACATAGATTTGACAGCAATTGAAGCTTCGGTAGACGCATTCATGCTGCTCTCGCCAACCGAGGTGTTGGGATCATACAAGGTCGATAGGGCATATTTGAAAAGGGCGCTCGAATTGCTTAAACTGTTTTCCCTGCGGTTACGGGCGGAGGTTTTCTTGCTAATCATTCCAGAGGAAAGGAACGCTGAAGCGTTAGGCTTAACGTTTTGATAAGAACATTCGCCTTCCTGAAAGGATGAAGTGGCGGATGGAGGCAAAGGTTTCGGAAATGGCAGGTGGGTAAATGAATGTTTGGCCGAAAGCGGGGTAGAGATGAGACCCATAGGCAATGGTGGGACAGGTGTGAAGCTGTGAGCGGCTGTGCGGCTAACATCCGGCGGAAGACTTCGCCGTTTCGCCTCTCGGCCAGCATCTGTGGGCGGTTTATCCCAGCTGGAAATGAAGGCAGGACCCTCAACCGGTGGGCGGAGGATGAATGGATTGGTGCTTCGATTTGACGAGGCGAGGCTGGAGGCCAGTGAGCTTGAATCCGTGAGGGCCGGGACACTGAGGTTGCTGGCGCCTTCGTGAGATTCGTGAGATCCATTGGTAACACCAGGTTCGTGATGGCCTGTCGGACCAAGATCATCATCGTCCTCATCGCTTGGGATATTAGATTGAAGACCCCAGGAGTGCCTTGGGGAGGCCGGTTCAAAAGCATCATGCTTCGTACGCAAGTTGGGAAATGACAACGGTGGCACGGACCCGCTTGTGCGGTTACGGTAGAGCGCCGGTTGCGACGTCAAGCCCACCAGTTCACCATCAACATCACGCTTAAGATTACTGGGACTAGCAGGAGGAATCGCACCACGCTTGATTCGATGGGGTCCGGGAAATGGAGATTCGGGAGGGGGGAGGGCGCCAAACCCATCGAAGCCGGAGTTGAGAGGTTTCAGTGAAAATTCAAAAGCACCACAGCCGGCGTTTTCCGATTCATGAGTGGTCAGACTCGATGCAATACTGGTTGTACTCGAGGGCTGGCTGGATAGAGCCAACTCCCCCTTCTCATCGGGGTCACTGTCATCTAGTAATTCTTCCACGCTACGACGTCGGGGGGTCATGTCAAGTCCCTCTATCCGCGGCATTGCCCATCTTTCAGGTTGATGATGTCGCGAGTCAGGAAAACCGGTCTTCTGAAACGGTGCAAACGAGTGAATGGCAATGTCATTCGAACTGGCCAAATCCTGGGGTGGACTGCGGGAGGGACTGGAGAGGGGACAGTCAAGTTCCGATTGGTGGGATTCAGGATCAGAATCACAGCCATCCTCGGTCAATGTGGTGAGGTGCTTAGCAAGCAGCCGGCTCGAGTGCTCTTGTAAGGTTGCACTGACCGTGCGCTGTCTCGTACGAGGTAGGCCGGTGGTGGGTGTAGGATGAACGTGGGGTCCGTTGAGCCACGGTGAAAGTGGATGATTGGGGAAAGCGTTGTGGTGAGGCGTGGACGAGTGAAAGAGTGAGGCCGGACGGGGCGAGGGTCCGAGACTGCTGGTTTTATTCGGCATAGCACCGAACAAATTAGCCCGAGCTGAGTTAACAGACCCGAGTCGATGACCAGCAACCACGGATGCGCGACCCTGTGATCTGGAGGCAATGGGTGATTCAACATCAAAGTCGTCTTCAAATTGATTCACTGGGCTCATGGAGCGTTTAGAGAGTGACAAGGGGGCTGCGTGTTGCTGCTGATAATGACTAGGACTTAAGTTTGCGTGATGCAATTGCGGGGTACTGCTAGTTTCTCCTGGGGGCGTGGAATGGGAGGGTAAGTTTTGCGATTGGGTGCGATGGACGGCGGCTCGAGTATTGTATATGCGGCGAGGGGAGCGTGGCGAGCGATGTGCATGAGGGAAGGTGGAGCGAGGTACACGCGAATTGATAGCTTGGGGAGCAGACTAGGTAGAGGGTGAGAGGGAGAGGAGAAGTCAGGCAAGTGATAATGGGGGAGCGATGACGAAGCAACACGAGACTTACCTCGACCTCCAAAGATGATGAGACATTACCGAGTTGCTTGGTCAGGTTACCTGGACGTTCTCTGAGGCGATATGGGAGAGCCATATGGCCGGATGGGAGGGAGGACAGATTTTTCGGGGCGGAAGGCTGATTGGAATGGACGGGAGGGTTGGTTTGAGGGGGAATGTCGCTCTTATCAGGAGGTGGTTGAGGAGATGAGGAATCGACTGCAGTATTGAGGGTGTCTGGTCAATGATGGAGAGGAGGAGGGATGGTTCAAAGGGAGGTGAAGAAGGATAAAGAGAAAACGGTCTCAGTGTGAAAAAAAAACCAAAAAGAGATGCTGTGACTAATTAAGGAAATGTGTTGTT
The DNA here is from genome assembly GCA_001263375.1 of Puccinia sorghi. NCBI lineage: Eukaryota > Fungi > Basidiomycota > Pucciniomycetes > Pucciniales > Pucciniaceae > Puccinia > Puccinia sorghi. The sequence continues at coordinate 13,619 of LAVV01012805.1, forward strand.
AGCAAAGGCCTACCTGCCCAATCCCCAAAGCCGATTTCAGAGCGACGTTTGGTTATTTTGGAGTTTTCCTTAGTCTTGCCCTTGACCTTCTTTGAGCTATGGAACGAGAGACGTTTCTTTGGACCCTTGAGAATGGTGCTGGCCGAGCTGGGTATGGTGGGTTCAGCTCCGAGGGGACGGTTGGGGGTGTTGGGGTGATGATGGGTAGTATTGTGATGAGGATGATCAATAGGGGCGGATGAGAGGCTGGAGGATGAGTTCGGGGGTAATGGTGGGGGTGGAGGTAAGGTGTGTGATTGTGAGGAGTTAGCGGCTTGAGCATCTTGGTTGCCGATAAGGACGCCCAGTCCAAAGGACAGGACCTCTTTACTCTTCGATCGACCCCAGCTGCGTGCGGCTTCACGAAACAAACCACTAGCTTTCTTCCTAACGAGCTTACCCGACACGGACCAGGAACCAGACGGGGTGTGAGACGCTGAGGAGGCTGATAAGAAGGGGATGGATTGGCTGGACGAGTTTGATCGACGCGAGGTGGAATGATCGGCAAGATGGGCCGAAGCCGGGCTTAATACGGGGGAGTAGTGAGAAATCGGGGAATCATATGAAGTGCTGTCACTACTGTTACTTCCGAAGAGGTTCTTGTGAGTGGCGGATGAGTGTTTTTTGAGTGATTCGAGTGTCCGTCGAGCGGGCTGAGGGGAGGATGAGGCCTGGGTCATAATGTTTTCTTTTTTTATCTTATTTGAGTGGGGGAGAAGGAAGGCGGTTTCGAGGGGTCAAGGGTGGGGAGCGAGGGTATTACTATTGAGAGTGTTTTATTTATTATGTAATATGTACTCACCCCTGCTACTTGAGAGGGGGAAATGTATTATCGATTTAATTGTTTTGTTTTGTTTTGTTTATTTTTTAAAAAAAGAAAAGAGAAGGGAAAGAAAGAGTGAATTATTAGTATTCTGAAAGGTAAGGTGTATGATGATTAACGTTCAAAGAAGGGCAGATCGCTGGGGAGAAAAAGACAAAAGTGTCAAGAGAGAGAGAGAGAGAGAGGTTTATATATTTATGTGCAAGTGGAAGTGGGAAGTAGGGGGTACTACTGTTTGGGTAGACGATGGGGAAGATGCTGATGGATAAGCAATGGAATGGAAAGAAGAAAGAAACTTTGGAGAAACGCACCAGAGAACTTAAGAGGCGATTGTTGGGAGATTAAGCTCGAGTTTCCTTGTTGTTGAGTGTGTATAGTACTATTTATTCTATTCAGTCAACTTCTCGCCGCCAGCCAGGTCGATGGTTATTGTAGAAGGAATTTGTAATATTTAAATATATAATAATAGATGCTGCTGCAGAGAGACAACCCTCAAGTCAAACTGATGATCAGGAGGACAAGGGTGAGTGTACAATTTGAGAGAACTATACAGCGTTGGGCTGGGGAGAGAGAGAGTGCTACAACTACAGGGGATGGTTGATTTCCGAGGGGCCGATCAAGTGTACACACCACCCTTCAATGATGAGGATTTCGATTGAAGGTTGAACAAATTGCCAGCCAGTATAGTCGAGTTGTTATACTTCTTTGGGTTCTTGGAATATGGAGTGTTTAGGGAGAGAAAGAATCCAGAGATGGATTAGATTGGGGCAGCTGGATTCGCTTGAATAATGTTGAGTGTGGAGATGGAGGAGGGATGATGGTAAACTAACAGCCACGACGATCGATGGGTGCAGGTCTGCGACAACAAAAGCGAGCTCGCCGGACAGACGAGTTCAAGTTTGTTTGTTTGTTCAAAAGGAAACACTTCTTCTTCCCAGGAAGGACCCACGAGTGAGAGAGAAACAAAGACCCTGAGGCTCGCGTGTCAAGATTAATGATTATAAATAATGACTCTATTATAATATTTGAGTATATTTATGTATGAGTATCAGGGGGAGGGAGGAAGCAGCAGCTGTGTGGTCCGCGTGGGTTTAGGGGAAAACGGCATGTGAAGGAAGATGCGAGCGGAGTTGGAGTGTTTGCAGCGAAACAGTACTCCATATGGGAGACTTCACGGACACGCAAGCCGGATCCTGAGTGCGCGTGCAGGCGCGTCGCGACTCGATTAAGCCGCAGAACAGAACAAGAGCATACAAGAACAACATTCAAGTACATATTTATTGCACAACCTCACTACATAGATCTTCATCAACAGCACCAGCACCTTACGTACTCCTCATCTAAATGCCTCAAAGGTACACTCTTCAAAACAAAAAAACTATCAATTTTATTCCTACTGAATTCCTCATTTTACCTTGCTTCCTTTCAAAATGCAAATATTTATCCCCAAGATCGTCAAAAGGACAGACATATTTCACCAACCCTGGCCATAATGTTACTTTCATCAGGTTTTTTTTTTTCTTATGGTGCTCAGTCCGCTCGAGCCACAAGCTGTCAAGTCGCTCTGCACACTGTCTTGACTCCACCCCTCGCCTCTAATAGTAGGGCAGGTGTCAACTGCCGAGCTCACTGCTAACCTGAGTTCTTCTTACACTTCCTTTTGTTAACTAGACGCTTTATGTATAGGATCATGAAAGGCATGTATGCACATGTACGCATTCACAGGTACATACAGTCGTTGGCACTGGCCGCATGTATCCACACAATCATCTTTTCAAGGAAACAAAAAAAAAAAACGATGGTTATACGTCGCCACATAAAGCGCTGCACACCTTGATTGGGCATTTTCAAAAAAGAAAAGGTAGTATAGATCACCCACTACCACCCGTGCGTCTGGCTTCGATTCAGAACAACATCGCCTGAGCTCCCTCTTGTATGCGCAAATTCATTTGCCACCATCATCGCCCTAAATATCATAAATATAGTCATCGTACTTGTTGTTCCGCTCATCCACTCAATTTGCTCTTGCTGGGAAGCTCATGATGCTCAAGTTTAGTTAGCTCACGAACACCAATTCGCAATTCCGCCTCCCAACCCCAGCCACCCACCCACCCGTCCATCCATACAGACTGATCCTGCTGGTATCGTTCGACTAGGTCGTAACCTCGGTGTCAAGAGTACCGGTGTACGCTAGGGTAACCAAGAAGGGAAAAAAAGGGACGCTAATTTGTGGTAAATATTTATATAGAGAACCCAAAATAGTAAAAAAAAAAAGCATTTACGTATAGTGCTTTGGGTGATTTGCCTCTCGGCAGCTCGTGATGGCTGTCGGCTGGCGTCTTGTATGTAGTAAGCTGTCCATCGAGTTCTATCATCATCTCTTCCTAATTATTACCCCAGACGCCGATCTAGATGACTTACACCACCGGGCCACTGATCAAATCACGGCCCATCAGCGCAGGGAGCACTCATACCCCGCTTTGTCTTGCTGAACAAGTCCGCTGAGCTTCCGTCTTCGCGGCACCTCGGCCAAAACATTCAATGAGTAGATCAGACCCTCAGCGGGTGTCGAACTATTCCCCTGGTAATAAATGCCATCTAACCAGCCACCTCATCACTTCTCCACATAAGCACCAACCAGCTGCTGCAAGCCAATCATGGTCAGCCCTCTCGAACTAGTGGTATAGTGTATTCCGCCTCAGCGTAATTTTGTTCATTTGTGTAAATTGTAGACACGGTGGCAATATAAGTCAAGATTGAATTGAACCTTCCCAGCTCTTGGTATTTATTGGAACCCAAGCAAAGGTGTGAGTGCTTGTCTGTGGTTGCGATTGCGGTGAGAGGATTATAAAGAACCGACTAAAGTTCAGCGTGCGTGACAGGGCATGTAAGCCCCCTGCGCGGCTCACCAAAATGTCTGTCTTAGATTACATAATCACCACTATTTAGATTCATCATTCCCCGGACAGTTCAGTAGAGACCTTAACCTTCCCTTCTACTGAACTAGGTAAGTAAAATCACTTCTCCACATTTTCCTTTTCCTTTTCTCTATTTCTTCCTTTTATCCATCATTGTTGTACTTGCAGGAGAGACCTTAACCTTTCCCTTCTACTGAACTAGAAATCATATGCAGGTTCTAGAATTGGTCTCCTCAAATCTATAAGAGCTTTGATTCTTGTGCCACAGACTGTCAGTGAGGAGTTGAAAAGCAACTCCTTCCTTACACCTTTTTTTTCTCAAACCTACCATCCAACCTTCCAGGACATCCAATAAGCGTATGCCCTCTACCCAATGTACCAATTCTTCCGACAAACTTCTGTCTACCATGGAAAACCCTCAGGTGCTCATTTGTGAAAAAAATGCCGAAAAACATTGTGATGCCAAATGAGCCAAGGGCGATTCCGTGGCACCAAACTCTTCTGGGGTTTTGCCAACAACCACGCCTGTTGATTTGATGGTATCAATCATCATTCTGTGAGCACACTTGATGCCAGGAAAGGTATTCCTCTAGCTACAAGTGCCACAAAAATTCCGTAAAAATGATGGGAATATATATTTTGAGTTTTGGAATGTTTTGATAATTTTTATAAGGGTTTTTGGGGTTTTTGGGTGTGATTAGAAATGGCCAAAAAAGGCAAAAAGTAGGTAAAACAGAGGGGCCTGCAAGCAGGGGTGTTTACGGTGCCCTCTAAGGTCAAGCCCTGGGTTACAGGGGTGTTCTTGACGAACTGGGGCCTGTAGAACAGGGGTTTTTAAGTGCCCAGGAGATTATAAAGGATAATTAATAGT
>LAVV01012816.1:2002-12676 GCA_001263375.1 Puccinia sorghi
TGAGGTTGAAGAATTATTGTGGTTTATTTTTTTTTCATAAAGGTTTTCAACCCATTACTAGATAGCAGGAATAAAAATTACAGCTGTCTGAGGTCAAACATAGTCCACTTGAACCAATTATTTTTGGCTGGGATCTGGAGCCAATTGCACACAGTAGACCACATTTGAGCTTAAAAATATGGAAATTCAAATCCTGGAAGACATAAAATAGGTTCATTGTGCTTTAAATAGGTTACCATACTAAAATCTAAAATCAAAAAAAAAAAAAAATTAAGATAAAAAAAAAACAAGCAGTTAAATGCATACACCTCCCTCTTCCAATGCTCTATCCCCAGATTAAAAAAATGATGAAAACGTCTTCAATACTCATGGGAAGGTTTTCCTGTCTCTGTCCACCACCTGTCTAGCCTCCTTTTTATAGTTACAGTTACCATTCTGCAGTTCGTCACCTCAAAACTATTGCTCTTCTTGCAGGGTAGGGAGACTTTGTATAAGTGTTTTTCAATCATTCTCAGCATTTGGGTGCTTGTCTCTTTGCTGTGTTCCAAGCTCTCCTTCCCGCTTTTTTTTTTTTTTTTTTTCCACTGTGGAGATGGAAAAAAAAAAAGTGACATTGACTTTTCTAAGCAATCCTGCCTTTTTGAGCACAAATTATCATTGCTTTTTTTGATCATATTTTTCCTAACACAAAGCTGCTGAATCATCCAGATCCCAATGCTACCAGCTCGCTTGCTTCTTCTGGGTATGACTTGTACATGAGTTCTGGTGGTTTAGCAAGGCAGCTTCACACTCATTTCTCACTATTCCATGTTTTGTGCTCCGTGCCCTGCTTTACTTGTTTATACGTACATCCATGTCAACACACTCATGATTCCACCTGATTCCACCCGCCATACTGTCTCAATTCTCTTGATTTTTTTTTTCAAGCCCTTGCTCACTGAATCCATCATTTTATTTTTGGGAAACTCCAGGAATGGGAAAATCATCATCAGCCTAATTTGGGGCTCTCCCCCTCCAGAATGGCAAGATCAGGTGAAGATCTGATTCCACAATTGACTCATAAATTGGCTCTATCTCTTTAAGTGAGGAATTCTTTGAATAGAAATTCCGGCCCAATTGTTTTCACCAAGTAACTACCAAATGGTTGATGTGACAACTTGATTTTCTCAATCATGAAAGTCCATTAATTATTTTCATGTGCCCTTTTCAGGGATTCATTTCAGCTTCAACTGTTCAAGAATTTTGAGGTAAGACAGTAAAAAAAGGTTTTTAAAAGCCCTGAGCGCAGTTCCTTGACTATCTGCAATCACTAGAATCACTGATTTCTTAAGCTCTAGAGTGCAAAGTGGAAATCACTTTGAGCTTGACTGGGTTTTCCTCAAATTTTAAACGCTTGCAGATTAACATAGCATGCATTTAAATTCTTTGATGGAAACTGAGATAGGAGGAAGTTTTCACCTGAAAATCTCTTAAGCCTCCACCTTGACATCAAGAAATATAAATAAATTCACCTAAATTTGAGCAGGGAATTTCACCACCACATCCGTGTAGCTGTTTGGGAAGGAAATAGCACCCCCTTCACTCGGGGGTAATTTCACACAGGTAGATTTGAAATAGAGATGATCTTGAATTATACAGGATCATTATCTTGTTGCTGTATCCTTTTCAGGCTTGGAGCTCAGCTTTGGTAGGCTCAGAATTATGAAGCTTGAACATAAAACCTACCCAGATCCATTGCTTGTGAAAGCTACTCTAATCTTTATCATTAATTTAAATAACTAATAAGAAACCAATTTATATCAAATAAAAAAACTATATTATTGGTTGAAAAAGAATCAATCATTCAGATAAAAGAAATCAGTTTTTATTGCATTCAAAAAAAAAAAAAAGAAAGAAAGAAAATCTCATTCTCACCAAAACATTTTTTTTTTTTTTTCTTTTTTTTTTGGCTTTCATAAGATGTGAATAATTGAGATTGATAATTGAGTGTATTGTGGTTTGAGTTCCTATTGAGAAGAGGGTTCATGATAGGGCTATTGTGGATTAGGTTTTGAAGTTTAAAAAACGAGAAGATTTGTGCATTTAATGTTGGGAGATATATAAGAGAGGAAGTGTTCAAGTTACAAGAGTTAATGTGCAGAAGATGACCATGTGAGATGTTCTAGGAACAACATGATTTATAGCACAAGAGCTGGACGTTGTAGCCCAGGTGAATAACATGTTGAGAGAGAGAAAAAAAAAGGGGCCAGTGGGGATGATGATGATGATGATGATGATGACATCCAACCTTACTAGACCAGGCTTGAAGGCACTGTATCTACAAAAAAAAGCTCATGCAATGGCGCAGGGAAGTCATTCAATCAAGTCAACCCATACTAATGAATGTGCTTCATGGTAGAAACAAAAAAAAAAAAAGTAACATGCTCTTTCTATTGATCATAGAGCTTGCACATTTATCTGTCCACTTCCATTTATCAGCCAATCATTGTTCCACACTTCTGGCTCCCCATATAAGTCTCATAGAAAAAAAAGACCAATCTAAGACATATGCAAATCTTTCTTTTTTTCTGTGTATATATATATATATATATATATATGTAATGTATGAAAAGAGAAAAGACATCTCTCGCGTTCTATTTTATTTATTTATGTTGAAAGGGAACACACACACACACACCAACAAAAAAAAGGAAGTATGTAAATGAATTTCAAAGAAGAAGAAAAGAAAAAGATTCTAATCAGAAAGAAGAAAGAGTATCAAATAGAGAATAGAGGGGTAAGGAAAGAAGGAAGAGGCTAGAGGGTGAGCTGGTCGAAGTAAGGCAAGAGCTGAGTGTTTCCAACGGCGACGGTAGAGGGAGTCGAGGCGAGGATGTCCTTCGCAGCCTACATACAATAATAATAAAAAACCCCCGACGACGACAGCCGCAAATTTCAGCCACCAAACATCCACGACACCAGAACAAAAAAAAAAAGGGAGACTGACTTGGATGACTTGGTCAGGTGTGACTTGTGAATAGACGGAATATAACTCCGATAGTTGTTGGGGAGATGAGTTGGGTGAGATTCGCGACTATATGTGAGTGACAAGAGTGAGTCAGGCAGTGAGTTTTTCTTCTCAAGCAAATGGAAGAAGGATATACCTTGGTGCCCAAGAGTTCGTTCCTGAGGAGATTAGATTCCAAGCCACAAGCGAGCAAGAACTTAGCCTTATTAGCAGCCCTGTTGACGGCATCCTGATCGACGTTTTTACCGTTGGCGATTTGTTTGAGATGATTGAGGGCCTGGGATGCGAGGGATTTGGTTTGGCTAGCGGGGGCCTTGACGAGCAGGCCGAAGAGGCCTATGTCCGAGTAAGATAAGTGGAAGGCCTTGACGGGTAAGCTCGAAAGGGGCGTCGAGCCGCCGCTCGACCATTTCACGGAGCTTGGGTCCGAGCCCAGTAGGTGTTGGAGCACCGTGTATGCCGCGCGAGAGGACCCCTCCCCGACACCCTTGAAGGCTACCAGGAGGGTGTCGGGACCGTGGGCGCTGGTGATCCGGGCCTCTCCGCCATAGTAGGACGTCTGCGCCTCTCCCGTGCGGCCCCCGGCCGGGGCGGACCCGGACGGGACGCTGAAGAACTGGCCCACGAGCTCTGCCAGCCGCGTCCCATCTATCCCCGTCCCCACAATCGCCTGCTCCCCCGTCTGCCCGAGCTTCGTCCTTCCATACTCTATAACCGCCTCTTGCGACGCCGGCAGCAGATCCGGATGCACATATAACGAGTTCCCTAGGCCTTCCCGGAACGCTAGCTGGTGCGCTTGCTCTAGTGCTACCTGCGTCGGGTCCTGTTGCATCTGACTGTACTCCGCTATGGCCCCCGGAAGCGCCTCTTCCTCATATTCGTGTCTTGCGAACTTGGTACTCGTCAGGACGTCGCCCAAAACCTCCGCAAAGTAACCTCTTTTTTTTTTTTTTTGTGTGTGTGTGTGTGTGTATGTTTTCGCAACCATTTATGACAATCATCATTGTTATTACTAGTCGTGAAAATATAGTATATCAACAAACAAGAGTGGTAAAAACTGACTCATTTCCTTTGAGGAACTCGGCACTGAGGATCAAGTGTTCACGGGTAAGGGTGGAAGTGAGGAGGCCACCGAGGAGCTCAGTTTCCCTGACGACGCTAAGGGCGCTACGTTTTTGAGTCGACTATCAAAACGAAACAAAAACAAAGATGTATTATAAGCTGTGTTGTGTTTAGGGGGAGAGGGAGGGAAGGGAAGAGAGGGACCGACTTTGAAGAGCGAGTTTTTGAGGAGATGGGCGAGACCATGGGAGGGCTGATAACGGGATCCGGCCTTGATGAAGAGGGAGATGGAAGCCGTGAGCTTGTTGTCTTCCGGGGTAGAGATGATGGTCTGGGCGGAGTTGCTATTGGTGGTGGTGATGGTTGCTGATCCAGCCTGATGGGCGTAGGCTCTGACTGCGCCTGCTCCTGATCGTGCGATATTCCTGGATGGTAATGAGAGCAACATTTTTCCGTCTCTCGTTTTCCTTCCTTTGGATTCTTGGTGAGTTTGTCAAGATGATGGATGGTCAAGACAGAGGAGAGAGAGAGGTCGGGATCGAGCAGGTTCGCTGGGCGGGGCGAAGGGGGAATGTCACGCGGGGTGTCACCGACCAGCTGACGTAAGCCCACCACACGCGATCGGAAGGACTCGCTTCTCTTCACCCGAAAAGGAAGAAAAAGAAAAATTAAAATGCACTCATCCTTCCCTACTGCTTCATTGTCTGTCATTGCACCCCATCCAACAACAACAGAAACAGAAGCCAATCAAAATGAAACAACAGAAGCACAAACGATGACCGGCACGACTCGATGTGTAGCGCCGATAGAGGAGACGGAAGTGGATTCATTCAACCCGCAGCACCTATTACTACCACTCTCGAACATATCCAAGTTAATGAAAGCCTCGGTGCCCCTAGATTCCAAGATCTCGAACACCTCCAAGCTGATGGTCCAGAGTTGTGTTTCGGAGATGATCAGCTTCGTCGCCGCCGAAGCTAATGACCAGGTCCTCGCCGAGAAACGTAGGACCTTAAATGGCGTCGACCTCCTCTGCGCTTTCAAACGTCTCGGCTTCGACGCCTATTATGAGGCCTTGCAGATCTATCTCGCTAAGTATAGAACTGGTCCGTCTCTCTGCTTTATACTCATTTCTAAATCAATCCGTTCCTCTCCTCTCTGATATATCGTTACTATATTTTTTGGTATACTAGTGGCTAATGAGTCGGGAAAACGGCACAGGAGACCCAGGGCAGATGATGATGATGATGACGACGATGATGATGGTAACAATAATGATGATGATGATGTGAATGTGAATGTTAATGTTGATGTTGAGGGGCAGAGGGGGACCAATGAGATGCCGGCAAGACCGACCAAACGAGCTAAAATTGCTCACACTCATCGTGCTCGAGAAGAAGCTACGGAAGAAGGATGATTCCTCATTTGTTTCATCAGCAGTTCCTTGATTCTTCTGGTGACTATTATTATTGTTATTATGTTTTTGACGAGCACAACCCACACAGCAGTGGGATGTGAACCACCAGCTCATAAGACACACCTCTATTCAACCCTGACCCGAAGCGCAGCTCAGTAAAAGAAGTAAACAAGACGAAGAACGACAAGAATTGCTTCTTTTTGGTATTCTAGTAGTTAGGAAGAGCCGGAAAACAAGCCAAGATCTGTTACAAAAAAAAACTATCCGCATCGTCATGAGATGTCAAAGAATAAATGCATTATTGAACAAAGCTCTGTCTTTCTTAATACTCCATGGAAGTATGCACGTATCGAAATGTCAGAGTCCGAAATTACAACCATACAGAACGTAAAAATACCATTTTAACAAATAGAAACAACAAACAAATCCCAGTGAAGAAAAGAACGACGGGGAAAAAAAAAACAGACTACTGTGACTGCTAGTGTTACTTTCTTCTGTTCTACCTTTTTTTTTCTTGCTTTTGTGATGAGGATAGAAGAAGACAAAGGGGTCGTAAGAAAGCATATAAAGATAGATATATATGTATATGTAAGGAATTTAAGAAGAAGGATGATGCTGGCTATCTTCGACCAAAGATTTCCGGACGTTACGTATGCGAATTTCGAGGGATTGCAAAAGGATTTCAATCTGAGCGATTTCCTCATTAGTCGAGATAACATGACCGGGTTCTTGTGTCGAAGGATTTGAAGAAGGAAGCGGCCTTGAGGGGGCATCATCTCGGGAATAGGGGAGGTCGACAATGTTCTCCAGGACGGGTAGACCTGAGCCATGCTGATAAAGGATCGGATGGTCGCGGAAGTATTCCTGTAAAGCTTCCCTAACCGTCTCGGCCACGTCTCTAGTCAACTCGTGTTTGACTGCTTGATTGTAAAAATCGGATGGGTGTGACCGTCCTTCGTTTCTGAAGTCCACTTCAACGGCTCCAGAGGATCGGGGCCTGACGGACATGAGATTCCAGATCAGCAGGATGATGACTAAGCCGATAGACGCCATCATCATCCACGACAGTTCTATCCCATTGATGTTCACCGCTTGTCGGCCCCGTTCAAGAATCTTGTTAGGGGGCAATGATTTCCGTGAGGTGAGTCGCGCGCCACCCTTGTTAGACACAAGTGAGGGGCCATTCTGAGCTGCCCGTGGCTGATTGGTTGAGATCGCAGATGAGTCACCTAGATCTCCGTTTTGGGCCGCATGCATCGCCGCTTGAAGTTCCGCTCTGTCTCCAATTGGCTCGGGTTGAGAGAGCTGTATATGCTTTCTGAGAGCCTGATCCACTCCAACTTGATAGGCTTTCTGCCCACTGATAGCCGAGCTCTCAATAATGGCTATGTCAAGGGGAAAAGAAAAATACGTCAAAAAGGTTGTTTCAAGCTTTTGGACAAAATAAATATATATGTATAAATAGATTTTTTTGGTTACATTTTAAAAAACGATTGACTTTGGTCCATTCGACGGCGGCGGTGACAAGCCATCGGGATGAGTTATTAGGACCCCAAGTGATACAGGACAAGGTTTTGACACAAAAACTGCCACCCGCCGGAGCATCGGGGGTCCTTGCTGTGCTTAACAACGACACGTATTTGTCAAAGTCCAAGGACCGATGCTCATCTGAAACTAAGCACTTGATGGTCTTGGGTCCGACGGGCGCATTAACTGGTCGAATGTACGATACTGACCTCGACGGGTATTTGGCGTCTGGGGCTGTTGTCCAATCTCCCACCTCGATCTCTACGTTTTAAGGGGAGAAATACAAAATCAGAATAGGTAGTCTGATAAAGTCGATGGTTTATACTTAGTCGACCAACCTGTGAGATGCTCTTCGTTAACCCAAAAATCTTTGAGGAAATCTGATTGAAATAAGATATTGTACAGCTTCTCCGGTGAGGTGGGGTACGTAGCATCCCATATGACTTCTTTATAATGCTGTTCTGGGGAGCAGTCACACTGAGTGGGCGGGTGATCGACTTTTTTGGAGGGTACTGGAGAGGGATGGGATAAAGCAGAGGAAGAATCTTGGGATCCGACTTTGGTGCTATCACTGAAATCGTCTAGTGGTGGCATGGTGACATCCAGCGTGAGACCGTGGGTAGGGACCATCCCTGGTGGCCGAGCAATGTGCCATATTGAACTCATTAGTTCAAGCGTTGCGTCACGGGAGAGGAAGGAGGTAAAGGTGTGCTGTTACCCGGAATCAAGTTTTAACATATCAGACATGAGATCATGTGAAATAATCGACCCAAAGAAATTGGAAACAATGATTTGAAGAAGCAGAGGACCACCTACACGACTCTGAGTGGTGATGACCTGAATGGCGTTAGGAATGATGAGGGCGGTCATCCTTTTTTCGATGGCGACGACATCCGAAAAAGGAATGACGAGCTGCTTAGAAAGCGGCAATCATCAATAAGTAATGAAAGAGAAATCAAGAAACACCATCAATAAGACTCGATTCAAGACTACAGAGCGAAAGAACAATGATAATCACAGTGGTAACCCAACCAAAGATGTTGGCATTAAAACATAGATGCTGTTCCGAGATGTAAAGACGACCCTGGACGAGGATATCCCGCTGTAAGGCGCATCCGTAATCTGCATGATAAAAAAAAAACCAAGTCAATAACGGAAGTTCTGGAGGATGGCTGGGAGGGAAACGAGAGAAAAAAAAAGTGACCTTCGATTAGATAATCGTCTTCAGGGATAGACTTGAAGATGGCATGAAAATCCACGTTCCTCTTTCGACTAGCGACGGCGTAGCCAGTGCCGAGCTGATCATCGAGGCTCGAGGCATTGTAGGCACGAGAGTCGGTGGTGTGGACCGAGTGATCGTCCCTCTCTTCGGGTGAGCGGGCGGGTGTGTGAGCGTAGAAGGAGGATGAGCTACTCTGCATGTTACCGGGCAGGTCGAAGGGGACCGAGTGCGGGGCGAGTGAGACGCCAGAGAGGGCAAGCGCGCCGGCGATGCCAAAGCTCGAGGGTGGGACAGTGGGATGACGGGAGTCGCCCTTGGGCTTTCGACGGGGGGTTTTCTTGGCGGAGCGAGAGGAGGTCGAGTCGAGGGAGGATTGAGGAGTAGCGAGGGAGGGAGTCTGTGGGGGACGGTCAACAGAGAAGAGTGAGGTGGATCGTTTGACGGGGATTGGTGGTGGAGGAAGTGTTGGTGGGGCGGAGATGGGTGAGGAGTTGAAAGAGGAGACACGAGGTCTGTGGGGGACTTGGTCGGCAGGGAGTATGGCTGGGTAAGCAAAGAACGGTCAGTGATCAGTGAAAAACTGGCTTACATACGCCTCAAGAGGAACAAGGCACGATCTAGCTTAGGTAATGAGAATTGCCAGATCTGGATGTCTTTCAGATGTCTGTTTGGAGTTTGGTCACAGAACAGGGGCTGAGCAAAAAAAACAACAACAAAAAAAAAACAGACTCGGGCCATGGGATTCGGATGGGCGGAGAAAGCGGGTTGAGAGCATGCCATGACGTCATGATGAGAGAGAGGTTAAGATCATGATGGAGGAATGCACACATAATTATGTATCATGACGATCATCAAACATTCACGGCAGGTTCATTTAAGCCAAGCTAAGCTAAGCCAGGAGTCATGCAGTCGCGAGATGGCTTCGGAAAAGAGAAAAAAAAAAAGAAAAAAATAGTGACAACATACCGTCAGAATTGATGGGCAGCACTACGGTGGAGGAGTTTGAGTCACTGGTCAAGTGTGATGAATCGGGTTCGAGATTTTCAGTGGGGTTGAAGATGCGGGAGGAGTTATCGTTGCTCGGCTGAAAATCATCCGATGAGTGAGACGTCGGGATCCGGCCGAGATGGTTAGCTGGGGTCGGGGTGGTAGTGACGGTGGGTGAATCGGGGTAATAATTATTCTGCTGCTGCTCAGCCGAAGAATGGCTACACTGGTTGGAGACTTCATGGGTGGGGATGCGAGTGGAAAGTGATACAGAGGATACTGTCGGATCGAACGAGTCGGTAGAGGAGGAGAGAGAGGATGAAGATGACGAAAGGACAGAGGACCGGACCGGCTGCTGGCTGGTCGACGTGCTGGACAGGAAGCCCTGTGAGACCGACCTACTCAGCTGTTGAAACCGTTGCTGCTGCTCAACGTAGTCCTTTGGAAGCGGTTCCTGCCGATGAGAGCGTGGAGCTGGGGTGCCGTTGTTAGCGAGCTTGTTATTACGACTACTACTCGCACTATTCTTGCGACTGCGACTTTTGAGACTGCTCCGACGACTACTCCGGCCGTTATTCTCGGCATCAATCGGGGTTTGGTGTTTGGAGGAGCGGACCAAGCGAGGAGGTGAGTCGGAGGAGGATGAGGACAGAGGAGAGCCCGTTAGCTTTCCATCTTGGCCGACCGTCTCCTGGTATTGGTCATGAAGCAAACCGTTGGACTGGTGGTGTCGCACTCCCAACGAGGAGTAATATCCTTGGTCGGCTGATGAGGACGGTTTGGTGGGAGGTGGATAAGTTTCGAAGGGAGAGACGAGCCGTTGGTGCTGAGAATCATCGGTTGGCTTGTCACTAATTTGAAAGAACTGATTGTTAAAGCTGGGGGAAGTGGTAGTCGATGCTGGCTGGCTTGCCGAATTGGGGGAAGCCTTCTTACTACGACCAGTGAGCTTGTTGATGAACATACTATCATGTAGTTACTCTTATTTGAGCCTTGCCTTGAAGTCTTCGAGGTTCGTTACATAAACGTGTACACGTAAAAATCGAGTGATAACTTGCGAGAGTCGAGGGTCGACAAGTGTTGATGATAAAGCTAAGGTAATAATTGAATTCTCCCGGGCGACACGACCTCTCTATGATGATGAGATGTTAACTTATATATGTACATACATACATAAAGAGCGAGTAAAACTTCTCAGATCTATTCCGAGCCAGACGTGACAATATTACATTGCTCGGCCAACACATGATCATCAGATCGCAAACTTGGAAGCAGAACTTGTAGAATAAATACATTACTATGATCAATTGCCAATCCGACATCCAGGGGTTATGGCGTCACTGGTTCATCACGGTGAAATCAAACTGCGAAGGTGTTGAATTTTTTGGCTTTAAGTTCAACATGACAACTGAGCAAACTGAGCAAAATCATGCAGCACATCTGCACTGACCA
>LAVV01012827.1:6049-18010 GCA_001263375.1 Puccinia sorghi
ATCAAAGTCCCCAAAAGTGGAATTTTGTTGAAAATTCTAATTGACTGGTTTTAATGGTGGATCTGGTCATATTTGACACCCCCAAATTTTAAGGACACAAAAAGTTTTCAAAATGTAATTCAGGATCCATAATCACTTGAAATTCCTAGGCCCTTGGGGGCACTCATTCAGAGTTTATGTGTACCACACAATTGGCAAAGTAGAAGTTTATTCCAAAATACGGCCAGTTCTTTTTTGTAAGAGATATCATGCTTAAAATTTGCCATATCCTTTTTTGGGGCCTTTCAAAGTACCCTCCAATTTTTAGGTTATTTGGGATAATAATTATTGAGATATAAATCTTTTCCTTGTTAAGCAAACTTTTCAAAATTGGCACGCCAACTCCCAAACTGGAGGCGTGAATTGGAGCGCCGACTCCCAAAATGGACGTCCGCCGGGTTCTGGGAGTCGGGCCTGCAATTCTTGGGAGTAGTTTCTCCAAGCCCCCTATTTTAGGATTTCTTCTCGATGTGTCCCAAGGGATCCACCCGGAGTCTCCGCGCTTTTGGTTTATGACATCCAGCAGAGACACGTATACAAGAAAAATCCAGAAAGAAGAACGAGTATGAATGCTTAAGTTGCAGCACGATTATGTAATGATATTATTTGTCGAGTAAGACGGCTTTAGATTTGGATTCGATTCCGTCGATTAGCTTGCTGTAAGTTTTAGAGACCGAGTCGAGCGATTTCTGGTTATCCTTAAAGTCGTCCTTTGTGATAAGGTTGAAATCCAGGTCGGCCCTGCTTGCCTTTTGTGCCTAAACATCCGAAACCGCAGAATAAGAAAAAAAGGCAGGTTGTCATTAGATACACTTAGTGGATTCGGGCATTGATCGGAAACTGTTGAAGAAACCCGGAGAAGGGATTTTTCTTCTGGACAGGGGTAATGAGGCTTTGACTGACAGCTTGTCGGATGTTTCGGATGCCTGCCCTGGCTTGTTCACAGAATTCGCCACTCTCTTTTGCCAGTACCTTGCGGGTGTCGATGGTCATTCTTCCGAAGCAACAGGGTCAACAATCCTATGGATGTGTCACCACAGACAAAACGAGATGCGATGGGACTCTGGTCTGACCTTGGGATAGAGATGGAGAGTGATCCGTCGGACTGCAGTTTGGGAGCCAAGTTTAAGGACGACCCGTAGATGGCCTGTTCGATCGACTTGGTGTACTAAGAATGTCCAAGGGGGGGGGCAGAAATACATCTTATATAAATACTCAAAGTGTCAAGGAGACAGAATGAGAGAAAAACTATACTGACCGATGGGTCGTATGGCACGACGGATAAGGTGGTGGCATCGACGACGATGACTTGGGCTACGGAGCTGATGCCGAGACGTTCTTGGTCATGTAGGACCTTGATCCCGTCAAGATAGGCAGGCGTCAGCCGGCCGACCCGGTTGACGATGAGGTTAACGTTCTGCCTCAGCCGCGCGACCGTAAGATCCATTTCCTTCTCGACTTGATTGAGATTGAATCTCTCCTGGTTCCCATCCTGGTTTGTCGTCGGAGAGACTTTCGATACGTTCGAATCTTGCGTCGCCTTGGCTTGATGCAATCAAAAATTCGGGTAGAATGGTTCACTTCAGTACGTCATCCAATTCAATGCGGTCGAATCTCTTCTCACGGCATGGTTAGAACAATGCTCAAGAATGATGGATGGTAAGTGATCTGAACTGACCAACAGCTCTCTTCTTGGTCCCTGAGACCACTGAGCTGGAAGAAATCAAGCGATTGCCCAGGGAGTTGCGAGAGACCCGCCGAATGCAGACAATGGGATGGCTCGTTGGAATAATCTCCACTCGAGCCGTTCGAACCAAGCAACCGATGGATCGGGACAGCATGGTGGGATTCGAGAGATGGTTGAGGAGTGATGTTTCGTGAGGGTGATGCTCTGCTCGCACCATCCACCAGCCATCTCGTCAACTTCAACCGGAACTTGAACTTCTTCTTCATTCATGTCTTTTGGTCGTCCAGGAAATCTTCGGTCAGTCGAATCAGCCATCATGAGTCTGAATCCGAAGCGAACATCACTGACAGATACTCCATTGCCCACAACTGACGGACACCAGAGAGACGTTCACGGTCAGCCCGCCAGATCGAGGCTCTTTCCCGCTGGACCACTTCCACGACTGCTCGTCTTTCATGAAGACCTACATGGAATGTCTCCAGGCAAACCAACGCGATCAGTCTAAGTGTCGCCTCCAGTCTAAAAACTATCTCGGCTGCAGGATGGAGAAGGGTCTCATGGCCAAGGTCGGCTGGGAGGAACTCGGACTCGCAGACGTGCCCGGAAATGGCGGCATGAAAGACGATCCATCGCTTTGATCATACCGCCCTTTCTCACCCGCCTTCCAACTGCAGACGTACTAAAAAAACAAAAAAAATCCCTCGCTCATCCAAATATCGAGGAAAGTAGCCAAGAACCACTAATGTTCTTCAAAGTTGTATTCGCTGACCGAATGCCAAGCGAAAAACAGTAGCAGAATGCTCAAATAATTTGTACAATACAATAGATTTAACAACACAAATGGAGATAAGATTACTTCAATTGATGGATCCCTAGCTTATAATTTTGATGTAACTCGGGCTTAACGTCGGTGACCTTAGCTAATAAATCAGAGACCACCTTGGTTTTGTTTTTGTTGAATTCAGCCTTGATCACTTCGATCTAGCAATAACAAAAAACAACAAGACGTGTCGGCGGATAAAGCAGGCGAATGATATTTTTCGACAAGACTTACCTGTTTCTTAGTTTCTTCTTCCAGGGCTTTCTGCTGAGAGTCTGTGTTACCAGAGTGCTACAAGGGACATATCTTGACATGTCAGAGCAGGAAAGGTGAAGAGGAGGAGATTGACGAAGGACTGGACCAACCTGCTGTTCGAATTCTTTGAATTCTTCCTCTCGTTTAGACTTGAGAGAGTCGATTTCCTTCGCTGCTTCGCCTCTGGCTTCTTTCAACTTCAGCGATCGATCTACAGGTAAGAAAAAGATAAAACCAAACCGAAGGTGTGGATTGATGTGAGCAAGAGGACAGTCATTGAGGATTTTTTGACAAAAAGGAACACTCGCATTCCCGGGCTTTTTCCACGATTCGGGCCGCCTCCTTCTCCGCATCCAACAGGGCCTGAATACCTGTAAGCGGACGATGGGTCAGCTTTATGATGGGCGACCCCTATAGAGTCGTGAGCTTATAATTAACCTTGCGATTGTTGGGCAGACTGAAACGGTAGATATCCGAGTGTCAGAATACTCTATCGTGTAGTGACAAGAGGGGTATTTGCGAACCTGACTCACCATGATGTTGCAGTCGTCTTCCGAGTCGAATAGTGAGATTGTTGGTGGGGATGGGGGTTGTTGATGCAGTTGGACAATTCTCAAAAATTTGTCAGACTCGTGTGTCCGCCGAAGACGTCCTTGCAACCAATCCTCGTCCGGCGTATGACAACCCACACAAAACCTGACATCACTGCTCCACATGCACAAAAACAAGGATATTTATGCTGGGTTACTTTCCTCTTGAAAATGGGGAATGGTTATTAAGTCTTGACATTCGAGAATGGGTTACATTGCACTCCAAACTCTTCATAACTGTTAAATAGTATGTTTAAACATGCCAGTAGAGGACAACATAGAACCATGGATGGTGACATTTCAAAGGTCACAAGTGGTCCAACAGATCCTTACCCTTAGTTGCCTTGTTGATAAAGTGTTTCATTTCCTCCTCTAGCACAATAGCTAAATTCCCTGGAGAAAGGAGTAGCTAAAATGCATTATTGACTATACATCTTATCAAGCTTTCAGGCATTCAAAATTGAAACATAAAATCATGAAAAAGCACAACAACATAGTTTGATTTTTATTTTGTTTTGACATCACTGAATTTAAGCAAGAATTCCAAATTTTGCAAGAATCATTTCTCAAATTGGTCTCAATGATTGAGTGTGAGCCTGTGTCTCTAGAGTGACAACAGGACACAAACTGGTTTGTTATATAAAGTTGTATTTCTGGTAAAAAGATACAACAATAGATAACTAGGCTGGAATGAAGAAATGTATTTTTATGACTCTACTGATTTATCTCCAAGCTGGGTAAGCTGAGGATAAGAGTATGATGAAGAGCTCAACAGTTCAACTAGACTGGAGTATGCAGTATGCCTCCTCTGGATGACTGAACAGAGGGTCACTTGTAAGAGATGAATCAGTACCAGGTCCAGCTTTTTTAGGGAGTAGACCCAAGGCTCTTTAAGTGGAAGCATATGTGGTTTGATTATTGATAAAACCACAAAAAAAAACAAGAGGAGATAAAGACAAGGGAAAGAAACAGATAAGCAGTAGGGGTGGTTCAGAAACACCCAGTGAGGAGAGAGAGAAAGAGAAGAAGAAAGATTAGCAGGAGAGGTGACTTACTGGAAAGGGATGATGACACTGGTGGCAGTGGGAAAATGACTTAGCAGTAAGGGACCTCTGGCTTCCCAGTGAGTGATCTGTCTGTTCTGGTTCTGGTTTGTGTCTGGCCTGAGGTTGAAAATTTCCATCTGGTCTGGTTTTCTAGCAGTGGGGTGAGAATCAAATTGAATATATTCAATATGAGCTAGAAAATCCAACTTATTTTCAACCTTGATTATATCAGGCACACAATACAACTATATTACACCTCATGTATTGTACATGGGTATAAAAATAAGGAGAATCTCATGGAAGCGTTTAATTCTACGTAATTTGAAAATAATTTCAATAATAAAAACTCTTTTAAGAGAAAAATGAAATTGCAATAAATTGGTTTATTGAGAATTGAAGTCTTTTGGACAGGCTTACTGTCTCTAAGGCTGACATTGAGTAATACACAGTATTTCACAAAAACTCAAATTTTGCTCCAAGATCCATCCAAGATTAGCTTACCTTGAGGAGACTGGGGATTTTTCATAATAGTCCATTGGTAGGTGTGGTAGCACCCTTTCTCAGAATATCAGAGGGAATGGTTATTTTATACTTCTCACAAGTGATTAAAGTGATTTTATCCCTTCAAAACTAATTTTTTCACTTATTTTTCTTGCTTTATAGATCCCAATACTGGTGGTATCTTGAAAAACTATCTCCTCAACAATGAGTCCCCATGGTTTGAAATCAATGGTTAGGTGCTATGCTACGCTACATGGCCAAAGAAATGCATAGTGTAGCCGCCAACTTTTGTTCCCCTGACTGCTGTAGCGTTAGTGTCACTACACTCTAGAGCCTCCACATTACACTATTCTACAGAGACTTTAGTGGCAATCTTCTGCGAGAAAGCGCTGTGCGCGGCGTAGCAATGCCTTTTTTTGCCCTTGCTCCATTAGCATTAGTGCAAAACCACTAACAGCTACAACAAATTTTGTTGGCTTTTAGCAGTTTTAGGCTATGCTAACGCTACATCAAAGGGGACATGTAGCCTGAGAATGAGACAGTACTCATAATAGCCCAGTTCACATTGGGACCTTTAACACAGCTTTTAACCCCTTTAAACATAACATTCTCATGTTTTTTTTGTCATCAGATTTGGTTGTTTAGGACCAATCTGAGCACTTGAAAAAAACATGTCAAACTTGTATGACATGTTGGTTAAAATTGGTGTTAAAGGTCCCAATGTGAACCGGGCTAATGAAGTATGTACATAATGTAGTGTGATGATGAGAAAATAATGGTGTGAAACTATGCGTACATAACAGGATGGGTGAAACAATGTGATGTACAGTAACTTCATAGCATATACTTAACAGTCGTGACTGACGGTATGTGTCAATCGTAGTGAGGGGTAATCCTTGGTAAAGGATTATGATTGAGTGGCCTTTCAAGTATGGAGTGCATTCCCCCGTGTCGACCCTTCAACATTTCCCAACCCACTTGAGAGCCGATGAGGTCTGTCGGCAACACCCCATTGTGATCGCTCCTACTTATTCTACTCGCTTGAAACTTGTACAACATACGCCCCTCTAGAGGTTGGAGAAAGAGAGACGCTTCAGCCTCAGTGGGATTCCAAAGGCACTCAGAGGAAATGGTTTCAGTCTCTACATGTCAGAACCACTCCTTCGACTTGAACTTGAAAAACATTACCAACAATATTACGCCGCTCAATATCATAGACCAGACGTTGACTACATCCACGACCAGCCACGAAGACCACACGTTGAAGAAAGGCAACGCAGCTTCTTATGAGGTTGACGACGTGATCTACGGGAAGGTGACAATCGATAGCGCTTGTGCGGTGGAAATCATTCATCTACCCGAGTTCCAGCGGCTCAAGGACGTCCTCCAACATGGGATCACGGCCTTAATCGGCTTGCTCCCCTCGCCCCACGTCAATCGTTTCGACCATAGCGTTGGTGCAATGATCCTTGTCAAGAATGTTGGTGGCTCGGAGGAAGCTCAACTGGCTGCACTACTGCGTCAGTCAATCCCCTCTTTGTTTCCGAATCTCGCTGGACTAACATCATGTCATCCCCCCCCCCCTACTGGCTTATTTCTTTCAGATGACGTAAGTCATACCGCACTCAGTCATGTGATTGATTCTGGTTAGTATTCCTTCTTGTTGAGAACGAGGAGATGACTAACCTTGTGATCCTGATCCACCAATTCTTAGTTTTCGGCTACGTCGTTCATGAGTGAGTAGTGCCGTTTCCCGATCAAAAGAACCAAACACTAATCAGATTCATTGTTACCTTGGCCACAGGGTTGAAAAAGACATCTTCTTGGCCAAGACTCAAATCCCGACCGTCTTGATCAAGCATGGTTTCGATCCGAGTAGGGGTGCGTCTTCCTCCTTTTTTCCTTGTCTTGACATTCTTTTATTCTCAGTTTAACTAGCTGACTTGATGTGTTCATGGCAACCCTATAGTTTTCAGAGAGGAGCTTTTCCCGTTACTGGAATTACCTAGCCCTGAAATCTGTGCAGATCGACTGGACTACGCATTGAGAGATTCGGTGTCATTCGGATATCTTGAACTGAAGGAAGCGCAAGAGATCTACCGCTCGACGATTTCGGTTGATGGGAAGATGGTACTGAATTCCCTCCGGGCAGCGAAACTATTAGGTCATGCCTATCTGACGAGCGACCAGAAAGTGTGGGCGGATGGTACGCAATCCTATCTCTACAAGCTGGCGGCCGAGGCAATCAAGCTCTGTTTGAAAGAGGGGACAATCAGCAAGGAATCACTGTGGACCAACGGTGATGGGGCCTTCTGGAAGCTGTTGGTGGAAAATGCCAGTGTGCAAGTCAAGAGGATCGTGGAGCAGATCAACTCGCGATGTCGCTTGATCGAGACCGGTGAGGCAGCTCCGGTGGCTGGACGATACGGAGAGGCTTCTGCGGGACCGACGGCAGCTTGGGAGCAGGAAGGCCGGCCGCAATATTGCACGCTCAAACTCCGCGTCCGCACGGTAGACCCGCCTGTCAAGACGCCCAGCGGAATTCAGCCGCTCAGTACACTCGACCTCGACTTCCATCGTCGCTACTCAGAGTACATCCGATCTCGCCAGCAACCCGTCTCCTTCGTCGTTAAGTATTCTCCCCTCCCGGACCAATCCTTCGCCCCCTCCTCTCATCAAGGACTTGAGTGACCTACACTTCTTACCTCTTGTCATCCTTCTTCTCTTGCTTCTTTCTTTTGGTTATCTTGCGCACAGTGGAGTAAAGAAAGTATCGTTTGCGTCTCGTTTGGCTTGTTCTACTTGTATTTTTAAGAGCTTTGCCGGGTTACAAATAGTGATTATTTGATCATCTAGACTTGTTGTATGTGAATACCTCAGACCATGTCGGGTCTGCTAGCTAGCCATTCTTGAAGAGGAATTTTGATTGCCGAATACTAAATAGGATGTATGGATACGATAACTGCGGATACGAGTCTCAGATGAAGGTATTTAATATGTTGATACCATCCACATATCCACATACCAAGGACGACATCCTGCATCAGGTCAGGATGGTCAAGTCGGCTACACAAAGGGATAGCACAGCTAACAGTGGCAGTCATGCATTGTCCGATTCTTATGGTCCTCTTCGGCTCGTGCTCCCCCCTTCAATAGCTGCTGTGGGGCTCAAAATCAATGGTCTGAAGACGCTCACATGTTTGCGCTGGGCCAGGTGCGCAAGCCTGTCAGCACAATATAGCCTCCGCAACTGATGTAGCAGAAATCACTGTTTCTGGACGCAATTTATTCATATGCACTGAACTTCCGGACATCAAGCCGCTGTCAGTTGGTGGCCCAAAACTCATCTGTTCCAATTCCTTTGGCCTTTGTGCCATCAGCATTGAGGAGTTTGTGATGGACATATCCTTCAGCAGACAAGGCTCCTATGATGGCCACCTGTTCAGCCCGGGGTACAAGGTTCAAGACCTGGTTGACCTATCAATCAAGCAGAAAAAAAAAGAAAACAATACACATTACATACCATGAGGAGAATATTCAAAACCACAACATGAATGCAGATCAAATCCAGCTTCATCCACAAACACAAGAGTGTGGCAAAGGTCCAGACCTCATTGGTTGATCAAGCTGGCCCGCTGTTCAATTAGATCAGGCTTGTACCACAAAGAAGATACGTTGGTAATCTGTTTCCATGAATATAGATTCATATCATGAAGCAGGTCACTAATAGCTTGTGTTGAAGCTTTCACATTGAAGTTGTCTTGGACAAAGCTGGCCAACTTGATGAGGGTAGTTGTTGACTTTTCATCAAGCTGCATCAAGATGGCTGTTGTCATCTCTTCAGTCACCAGGGATGTTTCCACGGCCACATGCAAGTGCTTTCTCTCAACTCAGTCATATACTGAGCTGATGCCTGTTGTGTGTTGGTTGTAAGTTGTGCACAAGTTTAGCCTGATTTTTGGTGAACTTGGTCCTAAGTTCATCTGATATCCTCTTCAATTAAACTACAACTCTTTTGTAACTTGGTTGAAACTTGTCTTGATGTCATTTTGAAAGCATATCAAACCCTCCACTAAGATAGCAAAAACCCTTGGCTATGATGCAAGCAGCATTGAGTAATTACCAGGAGAATTAAGTTTTATAATGTAAAGCATATTGTGATTCTGTACCAACCGTTGTGCTGAGGGCTGTAAGTCTGCCTTGTCACCATAATGTACGGCCATATGTTATGGTGACAAGATGCCAGCTGCAGGCAGAGGGGTTTCCTCTCTGTCATTTAAGAAAACACAAGGGCGAAAACTTGACACAGTAGCCTTGGAAGATTTGAAGACAGGCTTGAGGGAGAGTGGAAATGGGAGTAGCTCATCTTCCAAGGAGGAAAAAGAGAGGATTGGCTTGCAGAGGACATTTTGTTGGCCTTCCAAGATCTAGTGTGTGTGTTTTTGGGTGGGTGTTTGAGAGATCCACCCCCCACCAACTCACCCAAACCAAGGGTTAATTTTTTATTCAACTTTCCCACTGCAGTGATATCATGAATTTCGGACACCGATACATTCACTAAACTTGACCTGCGGAATGCTTACGGAAATCTACGGCTGAAGGCAACAAAGACAAGCTTGCGTTTATTTGCAAGGCAGGTCAGTTTGCTCCATTGACTATGCCTTTTGGACCCACTGGTTCCCCTGGGTACTTCCAGTATTTCATGCAAGATATACTCCTAGGACAGATCGGCAAGGACACAGCGGTGTATCTTGATGACATTATGATTTACACACAGAAGGGGACTAGCCACAAAGATGCACTGATCGGAACACTCAAAATCCTCAGCCGTCATCAGCTCTGGTTAAAGCCGGAAAAATGTAAATTCTCCAAGAAGGAAGTCTCTCATGTAATTGACTCCATATGGATCCAACCAAAGTGAGTGCGGTATCCGATTGGCCCCCACCGGAAAATTCAACCGAGTTGCAATGTTTCATTGGGTTTGCAAACTTCTACTGGCGATTCATTGATAGCTTCTCCTGTACCACACGGCCCCTACACGGCTTGACCAGGAAGGATTCCCGTTTCAATTGGACTGATGAGTGTCAACAAGCTTTTGAGTCCCTGAAACAAGCCTTTACCTCTGCTCCTGTACTCAAAATTGCCAACCCCTACCAACCTTTCATACTGGAGTGTGACTGCTCAGACTTTTCCCTGGGAGCAGTCCTATCACAGGTATTTCAGAAGGACAATGAATTCCACGCGGTAGAATTCCTCTCCCGCTCCCTTGTCAAAGCCAAAATAAACTACGAGATCTTTGACAAGGGTATGATTCTCCTATCCAGCTGCTCCCCGTATCAGCTAGCCAGTCTGTTCCTCCCAATTTTTTATCCAATAGACATATCATCAAGGAAATCTGCAGGAGGAGCCCATTGGACACCAGACTCAAGGAAATCTCCAATAAACACCCAACCAAATACTCAATGGTGGAAGGACTCTTCTATCACCGGAACCATATCCTAGGCCCTTAAAACAATGAACTGAAACCCCACATCATCAGGAAAAACCACGACTCAAAGCTAGCAGGACACCCTGGAAGAGCCAAGACACTTGCACAGTCCAACTTTCGTTCACCTGGCCATAAATGAATAAATTTGTTAACTGTACATGGACGGCTGTGATTCTTGCCTGTGAGTGAAGTCCTCCACCCAAAAACCGCTAGGAACACTTGAACCATTACCAATCCCTGCNTATCTCGATGACATTATGATTTACACACAGAAGGGGACTAGCCACAAAAATGCAGTGATCGGAATACTTGAAATCCTCAGCCATCATCAGCTCTGGTTAAAGCCGGAAAAATGCGAATTCTCCAAGAAGGAAGTCGAATAACTTGGCCTCCTAATCTCATGTAACTGACTACAAATGGACCCAACCAAATTTAGTGTGGTATCCAATTGGCCCCCACCGCAAAATGCAACCAAGTTGCAACGTTTCATTGGGTTTGCGAACTTCTAAGCTTCTCCCGTACCACACGGCCCCTAAACGACTTGACAAGGAAGGATTCCCGTTTCAATTGGACTGATGAGTGTCAACAAGATTTTGAGTCCCTGAAACAAGCCTTCAACTCTGCTCCTGTGCTTGAAATTGCCAACCCCTACCAACCTTTCATGCTGGAGTACAAGTTCTCAGACTTCGCGCTTGGAGCAGTCCTATTGCAGGTATTTCAAAAGGAAAATGAATTACACCTGGTAGCATTTCTCTTCCGCTCTCTTGTCAAAGCCAAAAGAAAATAGAAGATCTTTGACAAGGAACTCCTAGCAATTGTGGCCTCTTTTAAGGAATGGCGACACTACCTAGAAGGTAACCCAAACCGACTTGAGGCTATTGTTTACACCGACCATCGTAATCTTGAAAGCTTCATGACAACTAAACAACTCACCCAAAGACAAGCACAATGGGCCAAGACAATGGGTTGCTTCGACTTCGAGATTGTTTTTCGACCTGGACAACAATCCTCAAAACCTGATGCACTATCACAAAGACCAGACCTGAAGCCCTCAGAAGAAGAAGAACTGACATTCGGACAACTCCTCCGGCCTGAAAACATCTGACCTGACACATTCACTGAAGTTGCAGCATTGGAATCATTTTTTGAGGATGAAAGAATTGACTTGGATGATGCTGACTATTGGTTTGAAATTGATGTACTAGGAATAGATCCCATTGCCACCGCCGAGCCGGTGTTGTCATACCCAAAAAAAACCTCTCCTACATCTGATGGACTCACGTTGAGGCAAGCTAGGCAATTTGACGAGGGGGCGTGTGCTCCTCAGTTTGTGAACACGGTAACACCCCCACAATGTGCGTATGATTCTCCTCTCCAACTGCTCCCTGTATCAGCTAGCCATCTGTTCCTCCCAATTTTTCATCAGATACAGATATCATCAAGGAAATCTGCAGGAGGATCCCATTGGACGCCAGACTCAAGGAAATCTCCAATAAGCACCTGACCGAATACTCAATGGTGGACGGACTCTTCTA
>LAVV01012828.1:2652-22134 GCA_001263375.1 Puccinia sorghi
CCCAGGTCTTGACCTTAGAGGGCACCTTAAACACCCCTGCTTGCAGGCCCCTCTGTGGTTTCCTATTTTTTTTTGTCATTTTTGACACTTTTTCTCTATTATAAAAATAATAAAACCCTTCAAAAATCTTAAAAATATTCCAAAACTTAAAATAAAATGTTTTCTTCTATTTTCTACATATTTTTTGTGGCCCTTGTAGCTAGAGGAATATTATTCCTGGCATCAAAGTAGCTCCCACTTCCAGAATGGTTTCTAGGGGTGGCTTTTTGTGCCATAACCTAATTCTCTGTTTGGTACTGTGTACTGAGTAGGGGGTTATACCCAACTCTGTACAGAGTAGAAATGAGTTGAGTTTCAGACTGGAGGACTTGTGTCCATAAACAACTTGCTTGTATTTTACAGGTTATTTTTTGACCCATAGCAATCAATTCCACATCATATGATCCAATTGCCATAATATACGTCTGTATCAGTCTGGTTTTACATAGTAGGTGTAACTCTTTATTGTGCAAAAGTGGTAGTGATGAGAAAAAGTATTCCTTTGCTTTTACAGCCAATGTTTTGGCATGTTCTCGCTCTAACAGATATGGTTGTTTCTCTTGCCACTCATTGGGAATCCAACACCCTAAATATTTGTAGGTGTTCATAAACCATATACTACCCACCCTCGCTTAGTTTGGGATAGGGTTTTTTACTAGCGGGTGTCACCGACTGGGCCGGCCTCTCGTTGGAATGCCCCGCTGCGGACTGTGCGACACGCGCCGGACAGCACCACGCCACCAGTTTCCCGGCACGTCTCTCGGCTCTTGTCGACTTCGATTGGGCCACACAAATCTTGGAAACACTAGTAACGTACTGTTCGCTCTTTCCATCCTTGGGCCCATCTCCTTTGACAATCCTGTCTATTGTCAGCGTGTCAGATCCTTGGTTCGCGCGTAGGGATAGGAAAATTCGGCCGATATCGACACGCGACCCCTATTTCAGCCCACATTCCTTTCTTCGTGGAACTTGGTCGGAGAATCTTCAAGCGGTATTTACTACCCTTACCCTTCGTCACCTTGAGATAATTCGAAATCGATGAGTCATGGCCAAACCTTCCAGCATCCCACGCAAAGCATTTCGGAAAAATTCCTCTCACCAGCTACCATCTTCGCCCCTGAGACCCAAACTCCTAACTCGGCCGGCTCCTTTCTTCGTTCACTCTTCATCCGGCGAGGAGGATGTCCAGGAAAAACGTCGGGGGGAAGGAAGGGAACATGAGGAAGAAGATGAGGATGACTTCAATCCCTTTACTTCTCACAAATCACTTGAAAATCAAGCATCCTCCTCATCACCTCGCCAGAAATCTCAGAGACAACCTGCACAAGCCGAATCTTCTCTTTGGCTCTTTAACGAAGACAGAGGGGCGGACTCAACCAGCATAATGCAAAACGTCATAGCCCCTTGGGGACTGGCTGCACCAGAGGACGAAGATATCAGCTTCACCAATTTGGGAGAAACCCTCCAGCGCGCCCCCTCAAATAATAGCGGTTAGTCAGTCCCCCTAATTCCGGAGAAGAATCGTTTCATCGCGAGCAATCACCATTTGCCCTTACCTAGAGTAGCTGATCCTCAATGGCTTGTCCCCATGACATGTACCCTTCATAACCGAAAGTGCGTCCAACTGGTCCCGCTTCCAATACGGGGTCTCGCGTCCTTTCTCCCGTGAATGATATGGCCTCAAGCCTGCTTTCTCCGACCCATAAGCTGACTCATCAGCTATACCAGACAAACAACACGACCAGGAGACCTCTATCTAGCTCTAGTATTGTCCTATCGACGTCCTCCAACGGTCTGACTGCAACCAAGCCTTCTAATCTGCATGAAACGACTGGCAAAACTTCTCAGCAGGATCCCACTTGTCGATCCCCAGTTCATCACACAGCTGATACCCTCTCGCGGCTCGGAGCCAAAGCTACTGTCAAGTCTTTGTTGCCTCCCACATCAGCTATGAAAAACCATCACAGAACTTCGCAGGAGCCCCCGAAATCTGTTAAAAAGACGCGCTTTGCTGAACCGGACGAAAATGACAACCGATTTGCCTCATCAACTTCTGGCTCAACCAAATCCATTCCTGGAAAAAATTCCGCACCAGTTACAGACCCATTACAATGTCTTTCATCCCCACTAAGCACAAACCCAACCACCGGACAAGAGTCTACGACGTCTGCATCACTTCCAAAAAGACATGCTAGCATACTGGAGTCACCGGCAGCTCCTTCTCATGACCAGCAAACAGTCAATTTGCCTCCAAATGCGAAATCTCTGAATCTAAATACAGCTTCTGATAATACCTCTCAGCAATCTCGACTTCCATCCCCAACTGAGCCCGCTCACATGATAGACACTTCCCTTTACAAAACTCTGCCCACACCGCTTTCACCAGACCGACCCCTTGCTTCCCGCTTACAATCATCCGGGAGAGGTAGTCGCTCTAGTCGCGCTTTGTCTGTAGAAATATTATCAGTCGACCCCGCCGACACAGCCAAACACAAGGATCTCATGGAGAAAATCAAAGTTCAGCAGATGCCTCTATCCAGCTTCAAGCGACTTACTCGTACCAACTCGTCAAGCAGCAAAGTTTTCCAGACCGTTCATGCCACACCCACTTCTGTTCTCCAAAGAACTTCTTCGGTATCCAGTGCGGACCTACTAAGGCCCTCGCGGGTTGTACGCACTCTCGCCTCTCTCAGCGGGGCGCCCGAAGCCGACTCACAAGTGGCCCATAAGGGCGTGAGCTCTGGCAAGGTTTGCGATCAGGATCCTACACCGCGATGGAAAACAGCTGAAGCTCACTCTTCCAGCAGTCTTAATCCGTCATGTGGCCCATCAAGATTGGTTTCGAATAAGAGCAAGGAGGGCGGTCACTCTGGGGAATCTGAATCGTCACAAAAGATGAAGTTGTCCAGAAACGAAACCAGCATGTCTAGTGAAGATGCAGCCCCCCCTGAACCGAAGAAGGTGAGTAACACAGATGAACAATCAGAACACCTCGCTGCAGAAAAGCGCAGACCCTCCAATCGCATCCATGTCAGTGAACGGGCCGGATCGAGGCTCAGTGCCCTCATTGAGCTGCCAACACCGAACTCAACTGTTTCAGCCATCAACTCCGGAGAACTCGCAGGAATCCCTATCAACAGCAACCTCTCCATGGTTTGTCAAAACGGTGGCGTGCCCCAGGTTTCTACCCCCTACTCGGTCGGTCCAGTCAGTCTTCCCTTTCCTCCTGACACTATTCACCTGTCAGCCTCCAGGCCTAGGAGAAGTGGTCGAAAATCTTTGAACGGTAATCGTGATACACCCTCTCGAGTAAAGACACCGCTGGTCCCTTTGACGTTCGAAGATCAAACTGTCGTATCTCATGCACTTTTAGATACAAATCAGCCTGTTTCCAACCCTCCTGCTTCAAGTGTAAACTCTCTACCGTCAAGAAATGAAGAAGAGGTTCCCGATGTTGGCCCCATAACTGCAGTTTCGAACGCTTCTGAAACCACTACTTTATCTCATCATCGAAACCAAGATAATATGACAAATCCCTCCACCTCTCTTGTCGCTTTACGCGAACAAGCTGCTCCTGAAAACCAGGCAAGAACCAAGTCCTACCTGCCTTCACCTATCTGGAAAATTATGGATTTTAACGAGTGATTCATTTTTAGGTCTTGGGCGCGGGGACTGTGCCTTTACATGAAGGCAAGAAAGTCGTGGATAAATCGATCAATTGCCACATTGACTCGGAAGAAAACGCCTCGGAAAGTCAAGTGCACTCTGCTACTCTGAGGAATATTGCAAATGGGCCAGCCCAAGCCAAGGATAAGATGAACAAAGCACCTAGGGACTCCAGCTCACGTCGGCCTCCCGCATCCCTTAGGAAGCCGCGAGCCCTTGAGCAGAAGCAACAAACACAAAGGGACAAGCTCACTTCGTTGGGCATCGCCACAGAGACAGAGATTGCCCCAGCCAATACAATTTCACCAGCTGCGCCCATTCTAGACGCCAGACCCCCATCGCCCCCGCATGTCCAAGAAGAGGCTTCGGATGCCCCGGCTGCAGTACCCCGCTTAATTCGAGTCAGAAGGCCTTCTGTACATGATCCAGCTGTTTCGAAAAAGTCGCGCGGGCCTTCGGTAAGGATTGGTGAATCTTTCCAAGTCCCCAGTAGCCCATCCGCAGCTAGCTCTGTCCTCCATGTTAATCCCGCCGACGCTGTATCTAAAAGGTCCCGCGTCCCCCCGCTGACAATCAAGAAAACTTCCACCATCCCCAGCAACGAATCTATAGCTGGAAACCCCGCCCCTACTGCGTCGCGGAGGTCAGCTTCAGGCCCCATACCCCTCGCTTCCGCGCACCCTTCAGAGCACATCAATGCGCCGGCTCATGTAGCTCACTTGGTCAGAGTCAAGAGACCCTCAGCTCTTGATGGTGATTTCGCTGCAGCAGTCGCGAAGAAGTTGCGGGTGCCTTCATCGGCAACCGGTGCATCTTCTCGACTCCCCAACACCCAGCCCAAAGCTGGGAATCCACATCCAACCACAACGTCCGTCAGATTGGCTCCCGAGACCGGGCCTTCATCCGCCCTTCATCCTCCAGAGGTGACGGACGCGTCGGTTCCCGAGTTCCAGTTGATGAGAGTCAAGAGACCGTCAGCTCTTGATAGCGATTCCGCTTCAGCTATTGCGAAGAAGTCGCGGGTACCTTCACCCACAACCGGTGAATCCTCTGAACTCCCCAGCACCCAGTCCAGAGCTGAGAACCCACCTTCAACCATAACTTCAACCGCGAAGTCAGTCCCCGACGTTGGGCCCTCAACGTTCGGACATCTACGAGCAGCTGTAGATGCGTCGGCTTCAGCATCCCAGTTGATGAGAGTCAAGAGACCCTCAGCTCTTGCTGATGATTTCACTGCAGCTGTCTCCAAGAAGTCACGTGTACCCTCAGCGGCAACTAGTGAATCTTCCAAAGTGCCCAGCAACCAGTCCAGAGTTGGGAACCCACATCCAAGCACAATTTCTACCGCGAGGCCAGCCCCCGACGCCAGGCCCTTGACGTCCGCCCACATCCCGCAGGATTCCGGCCCATCGGCTCCAGATTCCCAGTTGTTGAGAGTTATGAGACCCTCAGCTCATGGTGGTGATTCCGCTGCAGCTGTCTCTAAGAAGTCACGTGTACCCTCGGCGGCAACTGGGAAATCGTCTGTAATTCCCAGCAACCAATCCAGAGCTGGGAACCCACCTCCAACCGCCAGTTCAACCGCGAGGTCAGCCTCCGACGCCAGACCCTCAATGTGTGCCCATCTTCCAGAGGCTATCAATACGGCGGCTGTAGAATCCCAGTTGATTAGGGTCAAGAGACCGTCAGCCGTCGATGGCGATTCCGCTGCATCTGTCGCGAAGGAGTCGCGGGTACCCTCGCCGGCAGCTGGGGAATCCTCGAAGGTGCCCAACACCCAGTCCAGAGCTGGGCATCCCCCCGAAAGGGCTTCAGGCCACTCGCAGAAACCTTCAAGTTCACAGCCACGCCCACGCGTGGCTTCCAAAGGCCGGGGCAAGGAAGTCCCATCAAAATCAGCGGTAGATGTAAGCGTACCTCCTAAAGTCCAGGTTGATACTCTGGAGTCTTCTGATGGCTCATTGCTTCGCGCCTACCTCCAACGAACAGTTACCTCTATCAAACCATCTCAAGCGCGCGGAACCTGTGGGCGTAATATCAGAACCTGCCGCTAACTCTGCAGAGTGTCAATTTATATCTACTTTGAGACCACATGATGAAGTCATCGATCCACTCTCTACCAAGCACCCAGCCGTCAACAATCGTCCTCACGCTAACCTTCAACAGTCACAACCTCTTTCGGACAAATCAGTTTCCCTAAATGCCGCAACATCATCCGGTGGAGTCAGCGTCCCTACAAGCCAGCCGCCCAACAATGCTTTGGCGGTTTCCGATACCATATCTTCCCACATCAATACGAGAGCTGCCTCAACTGAGAGTCGTTGCACCGTTTTGCTCGAAGCACCATCCGATTTTGATGCTGGCCACCCGGTCGTTGATCCCGAGACCTCCCAACATGCTGGCGCACAACCTGCCATGAGATCAAATCGCAAGGTCTCAACACAGTCTCATCCTTCTGGTGCTCCTAATACACAGCCGGTCAAGAACAATTCTTTGCGCGTTGCAACAAACCATGGAACTACTAGCGCTAAACCGTCAAATACTTGCCCCCAAGCACCGGTTCTAACGCTGCCCAAACAGTTTGATTTTGATTTTCGATCAACACTGCCTGCCAAGCCAAGAATTAAGGATGTTCGAGCACAGGCTTGTAGCTCTGCCAGAACGGCTGCCCCCTCCCGACGGCCGCCTGCTCTCGCTCCATCACAGACAAAACCCCTGGCTCGGCCAAAGCCTCTAGCCAGGTCACGGCCTGACGAGGGTGATGCTGACCGGGCTTCCAAGGTGAGTTTGTTTTCGATGAATGATATTCATGGGCCTCTTCATTTCCGAGTTCCTCGCTGATCCCATTTGTGTCGTTTACTTTCACTTCAGCGATCTCGTAACAACCAATCTGCTGTAGCCTCACCCTCTCGCCCAAGAGTTGGACCCAGCCGGCCTGGTCTTTCTAACAGGGTCCGCAGTGTGGTTGGGCGACTAAATAGTCTTGCCAAGAATGCCCCGGCTCCAGCGCCATCCTCCACCGCCCGTACTATCCGTCCAAAGCCATCATACCCGAATCGGGCCAACGACGGGCCATCAAGGACTGCTGGCGCTCCTGAGAAAACCGGCGCAACTGCTGCTAACCATACCAATAGATTGCCACCATACACCTCAGCTCATCAGTCGGCCTTGAGAACCCAACTCATGAAGGAAATCCGACAAAATGCAGACATGCGTCCATCGACACACCGTAGAGCCATCTCCAACTCAGTTACTCCTGCGTCCCAATCTTCATCGGAGAATTTGGCGATAAAGAAGACAGGCCGCGGTTTGGCTGATATTCCTGAGGCTTCGCAGACAGCTCCCCAAAGAGTCACTCAAAGGAATGCTTCTGGCGCTTCATCCTCTCAAGTAAGTAACACCTCAGTCTTACATATGTCATGACACCACTCTTGCCGTGCTTATGTTGTGATAATAAAACAGGTTCATAA
The DNA here is from genome assembly GCA_001263375.1 of Puccinia sorghi. Taxonomy (NCBI): domain Eukaryota; kingdom Fungi; phylum Basidiomycota; class Pucciniomycetes; order Pucciniales; family Pucciniaceae; genus Puccinia; species Puccinia sorghi. Next base: position 9,828 of record LAVV01012828.1, read on the forward strand.
TTCCAGAGTCCCAGAAGCGAGGTCCCATCTACAAGCCTCCCAGAATTCTCGACCAGCATCTAGCGGGTTCCAAAGCTGTTTGAATCAGGTGCGTGCCACTGCAACAAGCCCATATATATCCGAAGTATGGTTGAAGTTTAAGTGCTGAAACGGTTTGACGATGAACTTAGTGGCGAGAAGTAGAAGCACGACAATCGACGAATTGGTTAGGAGGCTCGCTCGGCCGGAGTGTGCAGTCGAGGAAGATACCAGAATGGCAAGATGTGTCGCTTGTGCATCATGTCTTGCCAGTCAAAGACCATTCCAAGCCCAAGAAAGGTACCACGATCAGCTTTGGCCTCGCGACAGAAAGAAGGATTTTGGAGCGTGAACATTGGGAACAGACCAAGGCTAATAAGGAGAAAATCCAGGCGGAAATCAGGGCTCAAGAAGAACTCAAAGCTCTCGAACTTCAGCGTGAAGAATTCATCAGAATGCGCAGAGAATGTGTCGTCAAAGCCAATCCCATTCCTGACTATCTCCGAAAACATCTTTGATCTCCTTCCCCCCTTCCCTCTCTCTCTAACTCATTCAATATTCCCGCTTAGCAAATCTCTGGTTTTGTTTATCGTCTTATCGTTTGTTCCTCTCAGGTCTTCTGCGCTAATAATCAGTGTAGTGAACCAACATAACGTATATCCATGGACTCTGCCTTCACCACCTCTATCGATCCATTTTCTCACATTTTTTTGTATTTCGTTTTATCATGTTATCTTTTTTGCCTACTTGAATATGATTACTTTGATTAATAATGCTTGTAAATTCTGTAGACTCATTGTAGTCTTGACGGTGGTTGGCGAGATTATTTTAATGTCGTTGCACCCTGGCCTTTGTGAGCGGAGTCCGTGCACCACCAGGTGGACTCGACTGATCTGACACATGTCCACGCTAGGCATTGGCCTAGACGTGCGTCGTATGTGTCCATATTCATACTTCGCCTCGTGTTTTCTTCGCTGGATTTGCCAACTGTGGGAGGAAAGCTCACTGGGATTTTTTTAGCTGAAAGTCAGTACTGTTTGGACTGAATTGACAAGTAATTGCAAACAGCCAGAGACTATTTACATGAATGGTGCATGAACTCCCTAAAACACCCCATTGAAAATAGAAGTAATCTTTCTTCAATTCTCCGAGGTTTCGCTCTCCCCAAGTGATCTTTGGTCTACAGATTAGATTTAACAACAGGTAGAATGAGATGGAAAATAGGATGACAAAAAAGTGGATGATGTTGGACTCTGAAACGTCGATCCCAACGAAGATAAATTACAACCTTGATTCATACAACTTGACACAGAGCTTCAAGTAACGAGCAGATGAACTACAGGAAGGGAAATTGAAGGCATGAACAAGGAATCTCTTTTGCAAGTACAATTTTAGCAAGAAGGGCAATGATCGGGAGGACTTTCGAGTTTGGAACGTGAATTTAGTGCAGGCGTGTAGTTCTCAAAGTTATATCGGTGCGATTTGAGATGCCGTTTTTAAAGCCTGAGCCACGGCAATAAAAAATCGGAGGTGATTGACAAGTAGGAACGGAGAAGATCAAGCTTGCATCAATGATATCTTTTCCTTTGTCATTCAGAGGACGACGACATAATCAATCAAAAAATAACCAAGTTACTCACTTTCTTGGTGGCAACATATATCCTTTCTTTCGCCAAGAATAAAAACGCGGCGGTCAGAACAGATTCTACAAAGGCCCATGGGGTAGGGCCAGGCAGAAAGAGCATTTGCCAAATTGTAAACAACCTAGTCTCGCCAACTCATTTCAGAAAAAGCGTGTACTCACGCGTCAGCTTAGGCGCTATTCCTCTGTAGAGACCTCTGATACCATCTTTTGCCACAATTTTTCGTAGCCCGTCAAGCGTATCACGGTATTCTTTCCCTTCGGCTTGGCCACTTTGCATTCTCGATTTTACTGTTCTACAAGATATGAAACCTTCAAAAGATCAATTTCCAGCATTTCGCTCCCTCGGGGCTACAAGGACTTGGTCTCAAGTAAGCCAATTGACACTCACAAGTAAGGATAGGTGGAGCCGGTGGCAAACAGCTTTGAAATAGCGCCTAGAATGAAATAGTCGGCATCCTTCAGTATGTGTTCTTTCGTAGCACCTGGGCCGTTTGAAGATAATCGTTTTCGGCGAGCGATGAGGATATTTTTCATTTGCTCAAATAGCTAAACTCCTCACGCATAATGAAAGAATACTGGTGTTAGCCAAGCGAAGAGAAATTGAGCAAAAGAAACCAAGGATGACAGACGGTGTACTGTAAGATTGGGTTAATGACTAGGATTAAAGCTGGACCCAGCCCTCGGAATAAGGCCATAGCCCCATCAGTCCTCAGGATGTGAAGCACAGTCTGTAAGAAGCCCATGCGCTTGGAACGAGCGGTGGAAGGCAAGCCCGGTGTTGTGCGAACGACTCTAACGGTTTGACGAGTATTGACGACCCAAATTGGATTTGTTAAGATGGCCGTCATAGTACCTGCTATGGCGCCAGCAAGCATTGATTCAATGGTCGACAGGGATCGCTTCGCCTGGTTTGAAGATCGCAGCAACAATACAGCTCGGGACTCTTCAAAGAACAAATAGTAGATCCTGGAGTAGCAACAGGCCGGGTGGTAAGAATCAGATCCATCGAAAGCGAAAGACGACAAAGAGAGTTAGTCATTATTGCCCACCCGTTTGTGACAGCTATGCCAATCAGTGAGGACCCCAACCCGTCATATAGTGACCGAAAGCCTTCCCGTTTAATGAGATGAAGCGCGGCCTCGAGAGAGCTCTACGCAGGAATGAAGGCAAGGAGGCACGTCAATGACAGGCTCACTCTCGAACAGGATCTGATATCAAGTTCGAAATTCTAGAATAATAAATGTGACCTACCTCCCCGGGATGCCTTCGCGCTTCGACTTGTGCCCGAGTTGAGATACTAATGAGGGGATCTATAGTATCGGCAGGTTTTCGGGAATGATGAGCCTTATACATCTTATTAAAAACTAAGAAAAGGGGGATGCATTGCTCAGATGGAGTTACAAACAGGTGATAGCCCTGCAGAAAATCAAAAAACAGAGTATTGACCGGCAAACTGGTCAACAAGGTCGAATCCTTCACCACCGGATTACAGGGGGATCTTACATGGCACAAATCCCGCCTAACGCGCCACTGGAGGCATGGACGAGTGAATCGGAGGGCATAGTAGTCGAATATCGGAAACTGGTAATTGGAGTTGGAGAAGACTTGATAAAGATAAATCATCTTAACGACCAAATGAACTTGTACTGTCTGTCAACCCCCCGAGGCACGTCATTCGGGTATTTCCCCATTGACGTCATTATGCCAAGAATATCAGGATGCTATTGTTGTGCACACATACGGGTACAATCTGCATGATGCTGTGCAGGCCATCACAATCATAGAACAGGCACTAGTTCAATCTGGAACACTCTTGATGATCAGATGTCCAAGGCTGTTGGATTTCAAAAACACCATGACAAATCTGAGGTGAATATGTGTCAGGTAACCTGAAGCTGCTAGCCAATTCAGTAGCTCTTTGTCACCTGAAATGCATTCACCTCAAATATTCAAAAAAAAAAAAGAGACAATGTTGGGGATATGTGTTAGTTTTAGAATTAAAATCCCCTCTCTAAGTTTCAATGTGTCAAATTTTCACTAACCCCTTTGAAACCCTCATAACTTACGTAGAAAAATCACAAATCAAAAACCTCCGTAAACTGTGGTTTTCAAACCAGACAGCTGGACCAAATATGTGACTCACTAGAAAAGATTGAGATAAGAAAATCTACAGGCAACACAAGGATATTAAATGAAGGATGGGACAGTGACACTAACATTAGTGTTAGTTCAGTGCAGTATTAGTTAAACATTTCCATTGGTTTGAAGCCAAAGATTTTATGTGACACAGGTGAAAGCTACTCATCCACTTATTCTATACTGGGAATCCCAACCTTATACTTCTAATATGAGCCCTTATCTCAGAAATTAAAAAAAAGGCATTTGTTTTTCTATAAAATAGCTAATCAGGCCATGGGTTCAATCCCCTTCCCAGAACACATTCTCTGTGGGACCTTACTACCATTCCTGGTTGAAATATCTGTCACACATCTTTTCCACTCATCAATATTTGGCAATGAAAAAATCAAATTGTATCATCAATATTTTCATGTTCACTCACCTTTCTCAATGAAAAACCCTTCCAATTCAAACTCTCATCGACAAATGTCAACAAAAAAAAACACCCTTCATCGTTAAAACATCTTACCTTGAACATACTCTCTATCATGTCAATAAAGTTTGCCAAGATTACCTCGGTCTTTTTTTCTGATAAAATAGAAAGGCAGAGGTTGAAATTCCATCCAGTCTAACACAGTCGTCAACCATTGTGAATACTCTAAAAATGAAAGGCCAATAAACAATTATTCCAATATTTGGTTCCAAATTTATTGTGGGGGTGGAGAGGATTAATTGGGGAATCGGTGAAAGGAAATGCACATATTGCCATTGCTAGCCTCCAGGGCTTGTTCTGTCGCATCTGGTCTCGCAGCCGCGCGCACCATCACCACCACGGGCGCAACTGGGCGCGCACCTGCATTAGAATGTTCTTCATCACTTTCCTTCCTCAGTTACCACCAGCTTGCTTCATCGATCTCTCTCTCTCAAAAACCGATTGCACTGAAACAACATGGATGTATCAGAATTATTCACGGTCAGCAATTCTTCTTGGGGCATCCATGTTGATTTAATGCTCACGACCAGACTACTATCATGCCACCATCAGGCCCCCCCACCCAAGTCAGATCCTACAAAGAAGCCGGTGATAGCCGATCTTGGCGAAAACAATCCAATTTCTGCAAAACGCAATCGTTTATCAGATGATCTGAATTCCAAAGACCCCGGTGGGTTCTTTCTCTTAAATTTGCACCCCGAATCCCGCTTGCAAGCTGCTAACTCTTTGTGGCTCGTTGGCGGATGAATCAACAGACATTAAACGGCCTAGGATTGCTTCCAAAGGGAAGCAACGTGCTGAAGAATCCTTTGAATATTCGCAAACATGGAATCATGAAGAAGATGAAGAGGGCGGAAGATTCTTTGGTGATGGCCTCACATCAGAACAGAAGCAAATCATCGATATCTTGAACCAGGATGGGGATGAACAAAATGACGTACCACCTGAAGCTTCCGCTGGATCGGAAAAGATCAAACTCACGGAAATAAAGAAGAATTGCTTGAACCTGGAACGTGCCATCAACAGGAATCGAGAACAACGCACAAAATATGCAAACCAACCTGAGAAGTAAGCACTCCTTTCGGATGTGTGATTTCTTATCTATTTCCTTTCCTTGAGTTAATCAACTACCCGAACCGTAGATTTGTTGACTCAGAATTTGAGCTATCCGAAGGCATCGTCAATCTCTCTGTCTTGACACAATGTCCAGCTCAAAGTTATCCGGAATTGAGTAGACTTGGAACACTGGGAAGCTTGGTTGGTCTTCTATCGCACGAGAACGTGTAAGTTGGTTTGTACCTCTCGATAATATTATGTTTTTTCTTCAGAAAACGAAGACATCTGATCGCACTCACGTTCTGGCTCCAGTGACATCGCGATTGCCGTGGTAGAACTCTTACAAGAACTTACGGACGATGATGTTTTAGAAAACCAGGAAGACGGAGAAGAAAATTCTAGCCTACCAGCCGCGGAGGCCGTTATGGCAGTGGTTCGCTCTCTAGTTGATCAGCAATTACTCGAGATGCTCACATCCACGCTTGTAGACCGGCTCAATGAAGATGAGGAAGCAGAACGCAGTGGAGTATTTCATTGTTTGGGTTCGCATTGGATCCACTCTTGAACTTCAAGTTTAGTTTCATTCACTCACTTCACTCTATATGTGTCCAGGATTGATTGAAAATTTGATATCCCTGGAGCCTTCTCTGTCGGTCAGCTTGGTCCAGCAAACACCACTTTTGAAATACTTAATAAATCGGATCCGAACCCCGAAGAAATCATCATCATCTCAAGCAGAAGACATGGAACTATTGAAGTTCCAGAACAAACAGTACGCTAGCGAAATTCTGGCAATAATTCTTCAAAAGGACGAGGAAAATCGGAAAAAATTGATTGAACTAGGCGGAATGGATACTCTACTTGAAGTTTTAGCGGTAAGCGAGGGATATGTATACCATTAAGCTCCTACTTAAAGGCTAACCAAGATCGCTGTTCAAAATAGGTATATCGTAAACGTGATCCCAATGATGCAGATGAGATTGAGTTCATGGAAAATGTATTTGATTCCCTGTGCAGTGTTTTACTTGTACCAGATCACAAAGCCATATTCTTGGAAGGCGAAGGCGTAGAGTTGATGATAATCTTAATGAAGTGAGGTTTCACGTCAGCCATTTTCTTTTCCAATTAACATGCGTCTGACTTTTTATAACACTCTGGCATAAACAGGCGCAAAAATCTGGCCAAGTATCGTGCCCTGAAAGTTTTGGATCATGCCCTTTCTGGTGATGAGGGGAGCTCAAATTGTGAAAAATTTGTCGAGTGCTTAGGATTAAAAACACTTTTCTCTTTCTTCATGGGTAAAGTAAGTCAGAACGGAAACAAACGAGAGGTTGTTTATTCACTAACAAATATTTTGTTTCAACAATACTTAAACCCAGAAAAACTCCAAGAAGTCTACGGCGACTCATGACGACGACGAGCACATGCTTGGAATAATCGTCTCATTATTTTTCAACCTCGAATCGGACAGCCAATTGCGACTGAGGCTGTTGACCAAGTTTGTGGAAGAGAGCTACGAGAAAGTGGATCGACTGATCGAAATCAGAGACGGCTTTCGTGCTAGAGTGCAACATTTCATAGCAAACTCACCATTTTTAGAGGTAAGCCTTTTGCATACAAAAGAAAAGAAAAAGAAGAGAATTACGTACGCACAAGGCTATGTTGACACAAAGGAGCCTGACTATTGTTCCCTCCTGTCACAAAGAATGATATGGACGAAACGGAGATTTATCTGATGCAACTAGACGCTGGTCTATTTGCCCTGCAACTAACAGATGTGGTGATTGGTTGGTTGTGTATGGAAGATGACGGAGTACGAGATCATTTGAAAATGTTACTGAAACGCCACGATCAGGACTTTGGAACAATCACCGACGAATTGAAGGTCTATGCCGATAGTATGGGCGATGGACCTCGCAAAGAAGGAATCCAGCAACTCATTACATATCTAGAATCTCTATGACCGGCCATTTCCTTTTGTACATCTTCATACTTGATTTGGAATAACATGCTTTACCTCGCATTACTCTCTTGATGAAGATGCTGCCCTAGTCGGGTCTTTATCTGACCGTAGTTTGCATCTGCACAGCTGAGTGGCCTCTGGAAACAGTCCTAGCAGGTTCTCCATGCCACTGCTGGTAGAAGGTTGTTACTGATGAAGTGATAGCACATGAGAAGCTAAGTGTTTTACCACTTCAGAACATTTTCTGGATAGGTCCTTAGAACACACTTTGGGGTTGTGATTGCTTCTCACCACCTGAAGTGACTGTTTGAAATGAAGAATATAAATCCACATGGGCCCCATGAAAGAATTAGGTAATTGTTTCTGTGACTTGAGTAGATAACAAAGCCTCAATTGATCCTGGGCCCTTTCTAAGCTCAAAATATGAATACTGCAGGAATTAATGTGGCTGAAGTCCTTTTATTTATTTTTGGGTAAGGAGGAGCACCTTGTCACCTGCAAGCTTGTTTGGCCTCGCTCTATCCTTGTTACTATTTTCCCCCTAAACCAGTCTGGCCCAGGTCTCATCAAATATCAAGTCATCCGAAGTGAATCATGATAAATCTACGCACGAGATACATACCACTGGATGACCACACATGAGGGCAGTAAACTCATAACTTCAAGTTCGGTTTGATATATCAGCTTCTAGAAAAATTGGAGGCGCTTGTGTGCTCTGTGCCTTCAAGGAGTTGCTTGATGCGTGTAACATTGATCATACTTGTCACCCATTCATAGGAGACTACTTGGAAAAGCATTAATGTGAGGGAGAAAAAGGACAAAGAAAAGAGCAACGCGGCAAAAAAAAAAATGGCTTTCTTCACTTTTTTTTCAAATGAATTCAGATGAACAAAACTTTGAAGTCGATAAGTTTAAGAGTAGGGATGAACAGTCAGCAGCCTTCTCTCAGGTGGAGTATACCGTCGACGATGACAGCAACCTCTTTGATGACTTTGAAGATGATGACTTTATTACATTCTTGCTTCATCTGGAGTTTGAAGTGGGACAGCAATTCCTTAGTGGATAGAGGACGGATTCGGAGGAGGTTAGCGATTTGTTCCTTGTTGATGGTCCCGTGGTGCTGTTCAGAGTTCATGACACTTGCAGCTGATCCAGAGAAGCTTCCGACGGGTGCAGGGCCAGGGTTGATCTTCTTCTCCTTGGAAGCTATGGCGCCGTTCGGGTGCTGTTTACGTTTCCCATTTGAGGTCATCGTCGTGTTAGCGGCATTGGGTGAAGTGGATCTGAGAGAAGAGAGGACAGGCGAATCGGCACGACCACGTGGACCATTGGATGATGATGACAATGGCAGTTGTGGACTGGTAGCCCGCGAGCGGTTAGGAGCACCGAGCCCATGGACGGGGTGTGTTGCCGAATTGGCACGGGAATGACCTGAAAGAGAGGGGGTTCCCGAACGGGATGGCGGTCGACTTTGTGGGTTTTCGCTCTTCAAGTTGGTAGCTTGAGTTGTAGCCCCCTTATTGTTAATACCCTTCGATATGCCAGCTGGTTGGGATCCAGGCCCTGGGGTCCCGGAGCGCGAGGATGGAGCTTTGGTATCTCCGGCGCTAGTCCCGTTCGCAGGTGGGGGTACTACTTCTTCGAAATCTGACTCGTCATCCTATAATCGAGACCCGACCAGGGACAAAAATAATAATAATCAGAATTTGGGGGTGGGGAGATGTATTGCTGCACTCCGATCAAGACAATTCGAAAGAATCTAATTGTGACGTACCTCCGAAGCATATGGATTCCTCACTTCATCATCACTATCGTACACATTCTCCTCCCCTTTGCGCATCAAAAGTTTTTTCACCGCCTTGCCTTCTTTCGTGAGATCTTGACGTTCACCAAACAAGTCGTCTTTGTCCATATCGACGTCTTCTTTCTCTCTCTCATCATCACCCGCTTTTCCTGCAGCAAGCATTTCGCGCTTCATTTTTTCCTGGTAGAGCATTCCCCACAAAAAGAGATCGGAACATGAATTCATGATCCAAAGAAACAGGAAAAAAAATAAGCAGAAATGGGTATACAGCTAGTTCTCTTAGCTCATCTTCTTCCATCGCTTCATCGTTCAAGTTGCCGGCCCCCTCTTCATCGTCATCAAATTGTTCATCATAATCCACCTCATCAAAGTCGCCGTCTTGACCAAAGTTAGGTTTCCTATCTTCGTCATCATCCAGAGAGGTGCTTCCTTGAACCGCGGTGAATTTGTTTCTTCGTCCGTTGATGAAGCTTGGGATCTCGACTTGCGAGCGAAGTTTGCTGCTGGTTCCGAGTGAGACTTTGGATTGATCGAAGAATGAGGTAGGTTTTACGTCTTGTTCGAGCTTGACGTTGGGGTTGTTTCTGCTGCTGTTATCGAGAGATTGAGAGGATGATTGACTATTAGGGTTCGCACCCCGACGACGCATAAACCAACGGCCAACATCCTCCTTGGTGGTTGGCTTTTGCATCTTTTCGTACGCAGCTTCGGCTTCTTCTGCACCTAGAGTATCGTAATTGGGTCGTTGGGTGAATCTGTAAAACCTGTGACAGGGTATGACTTGGAATGCATCGCCAGTGGGGGCCATCCTGAATAAGACATAATTTGAAGCATCGTTATTGCTGGATGTTGAGCTGGAGGCGGAGGCAGAGGGACCGGAAGCGGCACCAGCAGATTCGTATCTTCCGATCCAACGTTCGCCGGTAGCTGAAGCATCTTCGAGTAGCCAGGACTGGTACTCTTCTTTCTTTAACATCCTAGCTGACTGATCTGCAGCGATGAAGACCTGTTTGGTCTTTTTCTTGAATGGCAGAGTTTTTTTTGGCTGTGAGGGCGGTGCGGGAGCCACGATTGAATCATCCCTGACTTGCTTGTTGGATGCTGCAAGGGTGGCGGCCTTGTCATCGGGATCGATTTTCATCTCGTTACCGTTTTCTTCATCCTTCAAGCCGTTCTCGGTTTCGACCAATCGTTTCTTTTCTTCTTCGGCCTTCTTTCTGATGGCCCATGGGTCTTTACGATTGAGTTTGATGGGTTGGACAAAAGAATCGAATTCGATCTTGCGATTTGAGGAGGGCGCAAACTTGAGGATATTACTCTTCAGCTGAGGGTCGTGTGCGGCGAATAACGGATAGGAGTTAAAAGGGGGCTGATTGGGAGGTTGCTTTGGTGGGTCGGTGTCCATTGGAGCTGGTTAATGAAAACCTTGATCAAGTTGAAGATACGATTTTAGTGGTCGAGCAGAGAATTAGCTGGTTCCGCGTGATAAAACACGGCGAGATAACTGTTTGAGAGAGCACTACTACTACCAGACACCTCAGGCTGCTTAGAAAACTAGTATCAATCAAGTCAAACATATATTCACTGGGGTATCCTCATCTTGTCGAAGCAAATCTACACAGCTTATATTGGAAGGACCACTTGCAAGTATGTAGCTGTTCAGAAGGAATACCTTCTTTATTACCAGAATCGCCTACTTTGAGGCAGCAAGTAGCTGCTTCCAAGTCAGGACATAAAACATAGAACAGGCTCATCTCTCAATTATTTGGCTACAAAGCTCATGTATCTCCTCACAATATAACTTTCTGACTGTTATTGTTACTGTTATTTATAACAAACAACACAACCATTGTGTTGCAGGTTTTTCTTTCTCTCATCTTTTCCCCCTGAAATTATGTTAATTAGTCCTCAGTATTTTTTTTTTCCTGGATGAAGTTACAATATCATCTCATTTGAGTATGTAACAATGAATCTTCAGGGTAAGATGTGTTGATTTCTGGTTCTATTGAGGTAAATCTGGATTGATAATTTCCTCAAGGCTCAGGGAGGAGAATTTTCCTTGTAAGAGATGTGGTGAATCTTTTGGAATTGTCTTGTGGCTTGTTAATATTAATATTTTCAATGTGTCAGCCTTAGAAATACTCCAAAGGATCCAAAATTCTTCAGAATAGTTTCATCTTCTTTATATATTCTCTATCATTAAGAAATCATCGAATATTATTTCAGACATGTGCTTTTCACTTAATTCTACGTAGTGTCAACTGGGCCTTACCCTGAACTCCTACTCCTTCTTTGGTAATTCTACCACAATAAAAAAAAAGGGTTATGTGGACTGTGCACCACAAATACATATTTCATACTTTATATTACATACCTAGAAGAGCTTAAACAGACACAGCCATGGTTTGTACATATTTCAAACCTTGTGACAGAAGAAGCTGAGAAGTATGCTACAAAGTTACAATTAAATTCAACATGCCTGTAACTTATAGAGTAAGGAATTCCCATAGTTTGACAGATGAATGGCATTTCATCCCAATTGATTCTATTCAAGAAAAAGGCTCCTGTTAAGATGACTATACAATTCAACAGGATGCACCAGGAAACATTTATGCTGAATACACACCAGGTGACACAAAGTGATATTTTTTGTGAATCAAGTGAGAAACTATAATATAGAATCATGCATGGTATGCATTTATCTCACAGGTCCCCATCACAAATTTGTGGCAATCTGATTCATAATGAGCTATGCATATTTCCCATTGAGCATTCTCAGACATCTGCTGCAAGTATGGTGGTTTACCATCTAGCCTCCAATCATCTGATCCACTTTTCTTCATCCCTATAACTTCCAGTGAAATGATTATTGGAATTAAGATGGCTACCCCCTTAATTTTAAACACTCTCTTCTCTCTCATAAGGTTTTGTGTACTCCTCTCTTCCATCTCAATCATTTTTCAACTTTGCAGAACTTGCCCACAATATCATTTATTTATTTTCCTCTTTCATATAATACTGGTTCCTTTTTTCAGAGCTTCCAGCAAGAAGGTAACTGTTGAAACTCTGCCGTGACACTCTGTGAAAATCTATTTCAAACTCAATTATGTAACCTGTACCGTCAATCCCTTTCTTGCTCGCTACTCATCTCTTCTGGCTTGTCAACTCTTACTCTCTTACTACACACTCTTCTTCATCAACATATTTCTC
>LAVV01012839.1:0-10666 GCA_001263375.1 Puccinia sorghi
AAAACAAGCGCTACACTAACGGTTATTGGCCTTGTAGCGTAGTGTAGCGTAGCGGCCCACTGTTGTTGCTAGCAAGGGACATTCAGGAGCTCAGACCAAGCCTAGTTCCAGGCTCCTGGAAAAGCTTCATTGCGCAGTGACTGTGAACAAAGGAGTGCCTCCAGAAATGGAGGAGCTTCAACAAAAGCTTCCTCAATGTTGGTTGCTAGCAACCAAAATACAGACACTCATGTTGAATATTAATTAACTGAGGGAAAGAAGGAGAGAATGTAGAAAATACAAGAGCATAAAAGGGGTAAAAGATCAAATATAGGTAACAAGCAGAAGAGTCGAAGCACAAGAGAAGGTTGAAGAGTTAAAGGTCTAAGTGAGGTGAGTTTGCTTTGAACAAGCCAGTAAGTTGATGGTTGATCCACTCGGAAGTCCTTGAGGTCTGACCATAGATGAAGAGGGATTATTTCTGGTTTGAATTGAAAGAAACTTTGATGAATGATGTCATGTCAAAGAGGACCGATTGCCAAGCACAGACGTGAAGGGGTTACTGTAAAGAGTCTGAAAATGAGGATGTGTCTGGTGGGACTCGAACCCACAACCTCAGAAATGCTGAGAAAAATACTAGAGTGCTGCCTTAACCAACTGCTTGTGGTGGCCATGGTTGTTGGGAAGTAGTGGTCATGGTTCAACTGAGGTGATACATCATGGTAGCACACTAACTTGGACCTCAACAGTTACTGTTGTACTTGCTGAGATAGTCAAGGGATTGCTGAGATGAGTGACTGGTCAAAGAATGAGTTTCCTTTTATGAAACTCAAATTTCAAAATGCATGATTGAATTTGGTTTGAGAAATTTTGAGCTTTCATTGGTTGAGTGTTGCGCATTGAGATGGATGTTTGGTTGAAAAGCGTGTGCTTTTGAGGAAGCAGCTTTTGATTTGAAAATGACCCTGATGTTTGATGTGTGACAACAAGCTTGGTATCAGAGGCCCTGAAGCCCAGGGAGAGATGAAGAATTACTCTTCTCATTTCCAGATACCCAGAGGTACACGGATGGACATCCATGTCATGTCCAGATAGCTTTTTTTTTCATATGCACAATGATATACTTAGTTATATTATATCCATAATATGTCTTCCTATATTAAAAAATATGAGTTTACAGATGCATACTATGGCTTGAGAGGGGCCTGGCTAGTGAGCGTTCCAAATCTCAGACCCACTAAAATTGCAACTTTGTTTTGGTGCATGTCAGAGACTTGGGGATAATTTTTATGGAAACCAACAGGCCTGTATATTCCAATAATATCCCTTGGGCACACCAGCCTCAATCATTTTCCCTGAATTTATTTTTATTTTTTTCAGGGAGGGTGTAGTCAAGAACACCTGTTACTGTAGAGCTGTTTGCTGGCCCAAATGGTGAGGTATGAATTCCCAGAAGCATAATAAAGGCATGTGTATTTACTTCAAATCTTATGGAAATTTGGGCATTCGTGCCTCTATTAAAAACACCCAAAGGATGTCCACTGTTTCAGTAGGAAACAGGATCCAGAAACAACAGCGTCCAACACATTTTTGAAAATCCCAGCTTGATCACCAAAAAAAAAAAATACTCTATTCAGTTATCCTGGTTGGTTAGGTGACACTGTACCAGGAAGGTATGCCTACTCTATGTGCTGGGTATGTGAAAACTGTTCTGTAAATAAGGAATGGAGTATGTTGTTCTACAGCAGAGGATTGATTCTTAGCTGGAACATGCCCTTATGCAAGGTCAATACATTCCTGAATCCCAGGGCTCCAGCACTTACTGCATCCCAGATCTTGCAGCTTCAGTACTCAAGAGACAGCACTCCAAAAACACCCAGAATTCCCAGAATACCATCGTGATGGGAGATTTTCTAGTGGCTATATGATGCTCTCCACATTGATCAATATTTTCACTTTCATTATCTAGTCTTGGTGTGATGATGTTGGCCTGGCCCTCTCATGTTAAGGCACTAAACTTGAGATTGATAAGGCTTGATTTTCTCACTTCATGAAATCAATCTTGAATTCTTATTATTATTTTTCCATCTCAGTTATACCAACTGAGCCAAGCTTTTTTCCTCTATAATCATGCTGCACTATAAATTATTCAAAGGATTTAACTGTTTTATTTTTCTAAACATACTCTGAGATCTTCATGTCAATATCCTCATACAGTTTAATTGCATGATAACCAGAATTTGAAAACCTCAAGGGGTTCAAAAGTGAGGAATTTCTGTATATTTTTATTTTTGATGAATACTATTACTTGTGAAATGAAAATTAATTGATTTTATGAGTTTTAAAGAATGCAGTTAATTTGGGAATATCAGGCTGTGCTTGTTTGCAAAATATTATGGGTGTAATGTTTTATGAAAATTTCATTCAATTTTCAAATGAGTGGCACCAGGACACAGTTGGGACTGTTAAATAAGGCTGTATAAGAAAGACAAAAATTAGTAACATTTCAGAAGAAATGATTTATTATTATTATTTTTATAGCTCTAAAACTTTCCGCTCTAAGCTGAAGAATGGCTTCTGAGAAATCTGAAACAGTACCCCTCTTCAAGAAAAGAGGATTGGAGAAACACAAGTATCCACTCTCACTGAAAGACAATATTTCTCAACTGCCTGCAGTTGACATGCAGAAAGTCCTAGGAAGATTTTGTTCTTACTCCAACCTTTCTTCAAGAGTTCTTCAACCAAGCTTTGGTGCACAGTGACTTCCAAAAAATTCACATATGCAAGCAGGTGGAGTTTGGATGTCAGCTTGGCTGGAGCATGCTGCATGTCAACTGCAGGCACTTGAAAAAGTTTTTTTTGCAGGTGAATGGTATCCTCCTCTGGATTAACCAACAGAGGGTTAAGGTAAGAAGCCAAAATTTTAAAGCACAAGCCCAGATTTTTCAGTTAGATAACCAAGACCTTTTCAAGTGGAAAACCATGAGTTCTTTTTATTGATAAAAACAGCAGAAAACCAGTAGCAGGGTTGGTTGATCAAGGCACAAGAAATCAGAGGATAAAAAGAAAAAGGAGAAGTGCAGCTGAATATGAGAAAATTCAACTGACTTTTTCAAAAAAAAAAAAATGGCATGGTTTGAGTGAGAACAGGTCTGTTTGTATGACTCAACAATCTGGCTGGTTTCAGTTTGTTTACGGCCTGAGGGTGAGCATTTTTGCACTGTTGGGTGTTTGATGTTTTCTAATAGTCCACTCTCATTCTTAAAATATGTACAATCCTTGGGAAAGAAGGGTTTCCTATTTGTAAGCCCCTTCCCCTTGGGTTTCCTGATTGGCAGAGGGTTTATTCTCTGCCTTCATAAGCCTTTGAGTGTATAGGCTATTAGTCCTCCTCTGATGTGTACTTGCAACACCAGGAGTGTTAGGGTATTTTTATGACACCACTCACTCACTTACACAGACTTCCTTTATTCTGCCTCCTCCTTGAATTCAGAATGGGTAGGTTGGGTGGTTCTAAAATTTATGCTTAAAGTGATGGCTTAATGGCAAAAAGGTAGTGGAATGGGACAATCATTCACAGAGGTCCCTTCTTATATGTCTTCATGTCTCCCATGCCCCCAATCTCCTCTGCCCCTCTTGTTGCCAAGATACATTGCAGCTATGGTAGCAGTGCCCTGGAGAGCTCCAGTAGAAATGGGTAATGAAGAAAAAAAACTTGAAATTTGCCCAAAAGTATGCCCTCTTGAAAGAATAAATATACCAGTTTTGTGACTAGGCCAACTCAAGTTTGACCCCCTGCCAAGGGTTAAAAAAGAATGGTCCACCTGGAGCTAGCTTGTGCAACCCACCAAACCATTGTGTTTCTTCTACATTGCTTCATCATTTTATAGATTTTTCAAGAATAACCCTCCTGATTTCAAGATTTTTTTGATACATTTTTCATAAGCACCTCAAGGCCTAGAATTTCTTTTCATTATTAAAAAAAAAAAAAAGAAAGATGTGCTTTTGGTGAGTATGCATGTTGGGATGCATTTTCTATTACCACCCCTCCAAAGAAGGTCTCCAGGGTCCTATGGTAGCCATCTCCATCAACCGCAATGCTGTGGACTTGACCCGCGTCTGGTTTCATCCTGGTACGTCTCAATGATGGTTTCATTGTCGCATTTTTTTCCTATATTTTCTCATCATCTCAAGTATGTACATAGATTTCTTGTTGTATATTAAAGTCCTTCTCAATCTAGAAATCTAGATTCTCCTTGGGGGAGTATTCCATATCATTCTTGTTATACAGTATTGTCAAATTCAGATTGAACATTTATTTACTCTGGATTTGAAGCTTCAACATCAACATGATTTTTGAGACTTGAAAAAAAGAAAAAAGAAAAAAAACACCAGGATCTTTGTACAATGACACCATGTCAGGACAATGTCAAGCTTGCCCAGGAAGGGGGGTGTTAAAGAAATGGGATAACCCAAGAAAAATCCCCCCATGGGAAGATATTGAGTTTTTTTAGATAGGGTTTTTTTTCACTTTGACCTTTTTTTTTTTCATGCCTGAAAAAAGGACATGATTATAACACATGAATAGTACTCAGTACCATTTTCAGCAATACTTTTTTTTTTCAAAAGAGTACCCGATGTGTTGTGGCCATTTTTCTCATTTTATTGTTTAAATGTTTTCTAACACCTCTAGGGAAGTTTTGTTAAGCCATCCTACCATTATCCTGGTGTACTACTGCAGATAAAGGAAGAGAATGTATATGCAACAGGTCCATTTTTCTTTATTCATATTACTGACCAACAAGTTAAAAGAAAAAAAAAAAGTCTTTTCAGAGAGAAGAAAGAATAAAAAATGGATATTTTATTTATTTTATTTCTAGTACGGATGAAGTCTTTTCTGGACGGACTTTCAGTCTCCCAGACTGATGATGTACAAGATGGACGACGGCAGGAAGACTGTGCTGTGTGCACAGGTCATCACCATTAAGGAAAGAATTTGTTCTTGTTTGGTACAAACATGAAGTCAACACATGTCTGCACAGAGACAAATGAATCACAAGAGCGACCATAGACCACCGGACAAGGGGAGGGTTGAAGTGATCATGTTGCACAATGGCATAGGGAGAAGAGGATAGAAGCATGACAGAAGGTGTGCAAGGGAAGCGAAAAGGATAAAAGGATAGGACGAAAGCCAGCCTTCCTACACAGATAATTAAGTATGTACAATATCATGAGCAGATGTGTGCAGTCATATACAGGACCATGGTGCGGTGATACACGTCCCTATACATACAAAACGACCTGAAAACTGCCAAGAACACACAATTCTCTGATGATATGGCGAAGAAAAGCACATGATGTAAAGGAAGAGAAAAGGACCCATACACCAATCAACGGACAAAAAATTAAAAATTAAAAAAGAGATCAATAAAATAAAAAAAAGGGGAGGCAGGATTGATGGCATGTCCGTAACCAATTTGTCAGCACACATATACGACATACGTTACAACACACATCTAGTACTACTTAGTAGTATTGGGGAGAGTAATAAAAAAAAAGCGAAGAGATGATCCATACAAGAGGAGAAAAAAAAATAAGATAAAAGACGAGAGGAAGTAAGGTTGCGACGGGAGGAGGGCTATGGAGCTGAGACATTATATGAGAGACATGAGACGAGGTGTCGAGGCATGAATGGTACACAAGGAGCAACACAGAAAAAAGAAGAAGAAAGAAGGCGAAGAACGAAGAGAAGAGAAGAAGGTGTCAAGAAAACCCAGTGTTCTCGACCCAGATCTCCACCTTTCCCTCGGCCCGTCCTTTGGCATAGGCCCGGGCCGTCTCGACGGCGGACTCCCAGTCATCATCGTCCAGGATCGATACCATTGAGCCCTCCTCGTCCTTGTATTTCATCGCCACCATGCCTGCTGGTAGCGAGAGCTTCTTCGTCACCTTGCCCAGAAACTCCGCGAACTGCATTTCCGTCGCAATGGCCTAAAAAAGAGAGATAAGTAAGAGAGGCGAGAGACAAGAAGCTGTTGAGGCTTACCATCCCTCTCGTGTCTGAGCCGTGATGGAGTTTGACTCGAATTTTCGTCATCTCCGCGTAGCCGCTCACCGCCGTCTCTGCATACTCACCATCGCTGCCGTCTCTATCATCATAGGAACTGTTGGTTGGTGGAAATCTCCGTCCGGGTGGGGGCCTGCGGCCGCTAGATGAGCCAGAGGTGCTGACATTACGAGCCCAGTTGGTCATCCGATCGTCCGGTGGGCCATTGTCAATGTAGTCATCTATGCCGTTCCGCTCACGGCCCTCATTCATCGGGGGTAGCTTGGTTGAAGCTTGGCGTGAGCCAGAGCTGGTTGTGGCGCTGCGAACGATCCGAGGAGAGATGGTCGCCGTGTTGTCGCTAGGCCGACGACGAAGATCATTGACGGCAGACGACCGGCTGACGGTCCCTTCGATCCGCGCCGCAGTTGTCCCCCGTCGAACAATTCCAGAGGGGCCGTCTCCCATTGGTGCTGTGCTCGTCTTGGCCGCTGCCCGCGCCGAGCCGGTGAAACCCACAAAGGTCTCCGACGCGTCCGTTGCTGCCACCAGCTTTGCCTGTCCAAGATAGTTCTTCGAAGCCAGGTTCTTCACCTTGCTCATCGCCGGCCGGTACAGCACCCCGACCGGAATGGAAAACACTGTATAGCCTTCTGCCCGATCTGCAATGGCATCATCAATTACCGAATGCTCCGGCGTCTGCTTTTCCTTGCGTGCCTCCTGAAGATCTATCATTCCGTCTTCCTCGGCTCCCTGGAACAAGAGAAGTACAGATTGGTGACACAGTTCTGGTGGTCTTTGTGAAGCGACGAGCACAAAAAATCTACACACCTGATAGATGAGGCTGAGGCCTTTGTTAAATAAAACCTCGCATGAGTACAATCTAAATTTCAATCCGAGTTGAGAATAGTCTATTGTCAAATTGCCCCGGAGATACTGCGAGGGGAGAGTCAAGCAATCATAAGACTTAAAAAGTTCCACGGTGTCAGCTATCTGGAGAGAGGACTAACCAGGAGGGCATCTTCGAAGTCTTTGACGGCTTCTTCGTACATACCGAGCAAGAAGTTGCTGACCCCACATTGGAAGTAAGCGACGGCAAGATATTGATCGAGGCTTGTGGCGGTCCTGAAGTTTTCAATGGCGACCTCATGTTCGCCGAGGGTGGCGTAGATGAGACCGATGTTGAAGAGGATCTTGGATGAGTCAGCTATGTCCTGAGGGAGTGAGGGAGGAGGAGGAGTGGAAGCAGGGATGAGCATTCTTTTCAAGTTTTCTTGACTACCCGAGACAAAAGGAATCTATGGAAGGGAGACCTCGAATGCCGCCAGGGCCTCGTCGAAGTTCTGAGAGTCGTAGAGTTCGAGTGCATTCGCCCATGTTTCGATTTCGGCCTTCAAGGACATAGTGGTGGTGGTGTTGTTGAAGGTGGTAGTTGCTGTTGACCGATGGTTGGTTCCCAAAGTGTTGGGTGAGTTGGTTGAATTGGGTTGGCTTAGTGCGTCGTTGGTCAAGCAGCCAGGGCAAAAACCAGCAAAAATAATAATAATAAAAAACCCACTGCAGGTGGATAGCAACAGAAACCAACGTACACCGTAAACCGATCCGACCCGAAATCATTTATGCTTCTCTCCATCCCAATATTCAATCTCCATGTCACCTTCATTGGGCTTACATAAATAAAACACCTCATCCCATTCATCTTGTATGGATTCAGGCAAATATACCAGTACTGGTGTACACTTAATTCGAAGATCAGAGATGAGATACCAAAAAGAAAGAAGCCTCATAGGCTCTGGATCAGCCGTACAGTCAACCACATCATATCCCAATATTCCTGTACTAGAAATTACCTTTCAGTGCATCAATTTCAAAGCATTTATCAGCGTTGGTTACACTTTTAATTGACCACGGGATTTGAAGGTCATGTCTGGATTTTGGGCAATTTCTAAGAATCAGCGGTTATGTATTGCTTCTGTGAGAGCCGAGTGAACTTTCCATCCCCTTCTCCTCACATGCTGAAAGAATCTCTTCCAGTCTATGTTTATAGGCTATTCCATGCAATATTGATATTCTATTACAATTTGAAGAAAACTCATCTTACCAATCATTCTCTGAGAAGTGGCATAATTGGCGGGGTGTGGAAGATGGATACAAAAGTATTTAGTTACAAAGAGAACATACTTTCATTTCCAACAGGATAAAGGTAAAACTCACATCCTAATTTCCTAATCATATGAGGGGCACTGTTTGGTGAAGTAAAGTAATAGGACTGTTCCTTTTTCCCCTTGATTATTTTATAAATCAACAAGCATACCTCCACAAAGTTGGCTGGTGCATTTAGTTATAGCTTGTGCAATTTTTTCTTAGATCTATAGCTTATGTAAACTGTGCTCATATGTCTCTCAAGGAGGTACTTATTATGTCTGTTCTACGTGCAAACATTTTCAATTCTATCAGGATTTATTCTGAGATATTTTCTAGCTCTACCACATCCCTCATACACGCTTACTGGATTGAAATAATTAGACCAGTTCACATAGGGTGACTGTAGGCAAAAAAAGAAAAAGAAAAAACTCAGTTGATAAGTTAGGGCAATTCTGTGTGATTAATGTGCTGAAAGCCTGTCAGTTTGCTTCCATAAAATCTTTTTGTCAAAAAATCCAAGTCTCATGGGATAGTTTTTCAATTCATGATGCCTTATTTTACCTCAATTACCATGTTGCTTATTTGCAACATATTTTATATAATATTGAGCAGCTATGTGAACTGGCCTAAGGTCATCAACAGTCTGCTTGCTTGCATAAAATGGGTTGTTGCAAAAAAAAAAAAAAAAGATCCAAGTCTCACCAGAGGATTTTCAATTCAAACCTTACTTGACCAAATTTAATACATGAATAGCCACCCATCATTTAATGGGAAAAAAGCAGCTATATGAGTTGGCCTATTAGCCTGGTTCACATAGGCCAATTTTCACCCTTCCAATCTTATATCTTGAGAATTTTGAGCCCTCTGTCAGCAAGACATGGGAATCCTGGTTCACACATCTTGAGAATTTTTATCTCCATCCCCCCCCCAAATCCCTTACACTGTTATGCATCCTCATTACCAAAGTTGAGCTACCTATGTTGTTTCTTCCTGCACTTCTTCTTCATTTCACTTGCATCCAACAGCCCATGTGTGGACTATACAACCAAATTTGGGCCAGAAATTTCAATTTTGATTTTTGGAAGCCCAGTGTGGGTTTTACTTGCTTACTGCTAACACTTTTTCCATTAGCTGATGGAACAAAAATGCTAATTCTACCCAGGATAGCTGGCTTGCTGCACTTCACTAGATCCATATTGTGCAGAAAAACACAGATTAATTTTCTGTATTGCAGTGGCTTCAAAGGGTTTCTAAGTCTTCAGATCCAAAGGAATCAAACTAGGAAAACAATTTGGGAATATGATGAAGTGTAGCACAGTGGCTCACTGCTGATAAAACCCCAAATACTTACATGCTCATTTTTGTTCTATTCATGATCGGATTTTATTTTGATTGAACTATTTTATTGTTCTCCTTAGAGCGAATTTGATGAAGAAGTGGGTCCCCAGGAGAATATCCACCCAAGATTTTTAATTCATCATTTTCTTCATACTAAGAACTGTTAGATTTTTGGGTTGTTGAACTCAGTCTTGCGGATGAGTCAGAAAAGAAAGAGGGAATAGACACTTGAGGAGTAACTGGACTGGCACAGAGTGGTTCGGAAAATGAAAGTGAAGAACCAGTGATGAACTTGCTTGTATCTAGGCTGATTAAATAGGCTAAATACAAGCTGGTGAAGTTTTGGTGTTGAAAGTAATATAAAAAGAATATTCAACATCAATCAGGAAGAGTGTGGAAAAAGAAAGCAATCCAGATATAGAACTTGAGTCAATAATAATGACTAACACTCAGGGTTCATAGACTACAAGGTGTGTCAAGACATCAAAAAAAATACTTTCCTAGTATTGATTCAGTCCGAAACAATCTAAAATGATGAAGAACTTTAAGAAAATACAATGATAAGAATGACAGGAAAAAAAAAAGAAAGGATTCAGGGATGAGTAGGAAGAAGAAGAAATTCCAACAAGAAAAGTATAACAGTCAAACAAAATGAAATATGAATTTACAAGAGAAAATAAATTAATGCTTGACCTATGAATTACGACAGCTGTTTCCTTGGAGCTTGCATGCAAGTGCTTTCACATCACTGTCTTGAATAACCTGTTGGTAAATTCTGGGATGTTGGTCTGAAGTACATTACTAGTCACATTGAACTCAGGATGAAGTTTTTTGTAACTTGTGTTGATGTCAAACTCAACAATCAACCTTACGTATTGCCCAAGTCAATCTGTTATCATCCTTCCAATATAAATAAGTCAGATCTTCATTTCACCTGCAAAATAAACTTATATATCTTTTGCTTATCCAATTTTTCTTGAAATTATATTCAAATTGAAAAAGAATGTGAAGGGTCATAAGGAAAATGAGGTGATTCATGCTTAATGACTTATGTTTTGTCTTGAGATGATCATAACTCATATCAGCTATGGTCGCCATTTTACGACCTTGATATTCTTTTTTTATGTTATGATCACATTGAGAATGTGGATAAAAGCC
>LAVV01012850.1:7093-17756 GCA_001263375.1 Puccinia sorghi
ACTGCACAGTGACTGTGCATCAAAGCTTGGTTGAATCACACTTGCAGAAAGGTTGGATTAACAACAGAAGCTTCCTGGGAGTTTCTTCATGTCAACTGCAGGCAGTTGAGCAAGTTTTTTTTTGCTGTGTAACTGTTGGAATGCAGACATTTCTAGTAGGTTCTCTAATTAATTTTTTTTATTCCCAATTTTATCTTATATTCTGAAATCTTGGGTAGTCCAAATTTTGATAGATAACAGGACTTAATTTTGTGCCCACTGATAGGCTAGAAACTTGTGGCCTCTTATCAAAGAAAATAACCAAGATGCTTCACAGTTTATTTGTGAAAAGAGGCTTATCAGTGTGGCTTCTTGTGGAGCCTTTTTTTTTCTTACCTATTAACCACATATTTAATAATGAAGATGAAATTTCTGGTGCCAGAATCTGCAATCATTCATAATTCCTGACACCAATAAGCAACTAGTCATGAGCCGCTCCTCACACCAAAAGGCTGTTACAAACTAAGTAATTATAGTGGGGCTCACTCATCTCCTTCAATCTGATTTGACAGCCCGCAATTATGATTAGAACCACAAGAAACTGAAGAAATTCTCAAGTGGTGCTCCCTGCCAGCAAACTTCAATTGACTGAGCTGATCCTTGTTGATCTGTGATTCACCAATCATGCTTATTTTGTTGTTCCTGCAAATCCAAAAAAAGGGAGTCACCCAAGTTAGAAAATGCATTTTTTTTTCTTTTGGTATAAGTGGGTCAGAATGGTGAGGCTTGAAGTTTGGTGATAAATGGCTTCTGGCACACAAGCCAGATGAGCAGACTCCAGCAAAAGAGGCCAAATATTTTTAAAGAGTTTTTGAAAAGAAAGCAGGGAATTTCTCTTAAATTATAAAAGCAGACATAGTCTGAAAAATACCGGCTAACTTGATCAATGGGGCTTAAGTGCCACTGCAGGGAGTTCTCTTGAAGTGCCACCAAAAGGATCAATGTGCTAAGAACCAATAACTTTCCTATTCAAGGAGTCTAGTCAAGTATAAAAGGACTGGTGAACTTGTGGGCATGGTGATTGATCAAGATGAACAAGAAAATACATGTCAAAAAAAGGAGAGACATTTGAGTGACATTAAACAGAGAGAGATCAGACACAAGTGAAAATCTCACCAATTTTGTGTGTGTGTGTGTGAGGGAGAGACAGTGTCTAAGCACATCCTAAGATAAAAATTAATATATGGAAAGGGAAAATGATCAATAAATAACGGGAAAGGATGGGCATTGTAAATTAACAATGGGTGGGAAGGTGGCACAAGAATAATTAGTTGGGAAAAAAGATGAAGCATCACTCATTGTGATGGAATGGATGATAAAAACCATGATTCGCTAAAAAAACAGGGGAGTGATCAATTTGGAGAGAAAACAGTGTAGAAGAGTTGAGGAGGATGCAAGTGGATGATCAGGTTGAAAAGTAGCAGCACAGTGGCTCTACAATTTCCAGATAGATAGTCAAAAATAAAGCACAGTTCTTCTCAATGTAAACCCCCACTGATTCGCAAATTTCCCAACGAATCTCCCAGTGATTCCCCTCAGCTGCGGCCAAGATGGTATCAATTGAATAGATGCAAGTATGTATGGAAAGACACTCTCATGCTGTGAATCACGGCATTAGGGGCACGTTGGGGGTTGATTTGATTGGGTAGATATTTGTTTTAATATGTCAAGCAGTTTGACCCAATGGCATTTCTTACTAAAACAACATGGATAAGTATACCTCTAAGGATCTGCTGGAATCGGATCATCTTCTTGGGGAAACTGAGACAAATCGAATTCTTCCGCGTCTGCCTCGATTAACGTACTGTCCGAAGTGATTAAGGCTTGGTTGGACTCAAACAGTTGTCGTCCTTAGTGGTTGCAAAAGTCGGAGAGAAACATGTGTCAGGAGGAAGGGCAAGCAGTGGTGTAGGACTAAGAAAAGGGTCAAAGACTGACCCGTCAACTTGTTGCCGGATTTCTTCCTTTCTTCTCGCTCCTTAGGTGTTAGAGACTTGTATCTTTCTTCCTCCTCTTTGAGTTTTTTGAGCTGGTTTTGTTCATGAAATTTGGCCCTCCAGACCGCAAACGTTTCTTTCGTGATTGGTGTACCTTTTTTGCGAGCAGCTTCTGCCTAGAAGAACAAAGATAACAATCGATCGGGATAATGTAAGTCAGGTGCAAGGAAGCTTTGGATACAGTCAAAGGAAACGATGATGTATAACGGAACACATACCTCCTCGGCTTTCTTTATTTCCTCCTTCTCCAGACGGACTACTTCCGCAGCCCGAGCAGACAGAATTTGGCCAAGCTCTTGTTGCAAAGCAAGCGAAAGAGTGAAAATCATAGCCATCCCGAGTGATTCTTGAGCCTACTTAGGATCAATTTAATATATATCAACAATGTGCGTCAGATCGAGCCAAGATGATTAATATGGTGAATCGAGAGAGACAAAGACTGACTGTCTCCTTGAGTTTTTCGATTGTAGATTCCAGCTCCAGTTCCGTAAGTTCACCTTCAACCGGTTCGATTTCGATTTCTGGTAATTCATCCGGGTATCTCTCCGTATATTTGATTTTCAAGTTCACGCTGACTGAATTAAATGATTAAATTATGCACGATGAGCGACTTCCAGTGACGATAACTTGAATCGGTTTCTATGAACCTGGACCTACGAGGATTGGAAGGGGAAGACTCTTCAGGCCCGGTCCTAAGGATCACCTGGTCATCGGATTCAACTGCATTTCATCGCAAAGTATGTATGGATACCCGGCATCAAATATCAAAAGAAAGGCCCCCGGTAAGTAAGACAATTTCACTTCTTCAAGTTCATTCCAGGACATGGAAAAGATGGCTACTGTTACACTCACAAGTCAAGTCCTCGAAGATTGATTGAAGTACTTCGATTTCCTCTTTCCGTTGTTCGAGATACTGAGCTGCTAGGGTGGAGCGACTTCAGTTCTCTCTATGCTGCTACTGTTCTAGTTTCCAAGTGTTGATGGATTGTGTTGTGGCGTACCTGACATGGGAAGGAGACCAGGTTGATGAAGTTGAGGCCAGAATTATCGAGTTGGATTCAGAAGGAACAGCTTCAGCACTCATACAGAAGGAGTCACTCAACAGATCCGAACATTCCAATTCCTCCATCAATCATCAACTAGGACGCCAAAAGACAAATACCACTACATCCATCCAACCCGTCTGGAAGCAACCATTGGCCATGAAGATGTATATATAAAGACCCCATGGCTGCGGTGCTAACAATGAAAGATTTGGACAGTGCTGTGACATGTCCCACCTCAATTAAATAGTGCCTACCTGCCGACCACAAAGCAGCAATAATTTCCAGCTGAGATTTGGAAGCTCTCACTTCTCTTGAAAAAAGGATGTTGAAAGAGCAACAAGCATGGTGCCTACAAGCACACTCTTGTAGTAGCAGATTAGCATCAAATAGAGATGCAACCATGTGATGGATGGATGATATCAGATCAATCACATTTTTATGATGCAAGTGTGTTTGAGCATACTTTATTACTAGTAAACAACCAGAAGGGTGGTAGTTCTATGCTACCGCACTTGGATTGAGAAACCTTGATCAATAAATTGAGCAAAATATTATCAATAGTTATAACCTATTTTCTTCCCAAGGGAAGTCATTCATTCTGAGGTGCTATTCATGGTAAAAAAAGTGATGACACAATGCCTGAATGGAGAACAAGATGGATGGACTCATGATAGTGGTCCTCAGGAAGGACATAGAGGCAAGCTAAGGGATGGATTTCAGAGATAAGCCAGGAGACTGTCACACAACTGCAGATTCCTAATTGAACTGGACCATTCAGCCAGTTTTGTAGCCTTTTGGTTAGGGCACATTGCTCGGTTTGATTAGGAATACTTAACGCATGACACAGACAAAAAAAAAAATAAGAAAAGATGAAGGAGTGAAATACAGCAATTCAAATATCTAACTAAATGAAAGAAAAGAAAAAATTGAGGAAATGAGGAAATTGTGATTTAAGAGACTTTCCATCACTCTGCCATAGACACATGAAAGCTCCCAGGAAGAGGGTATAGAAAATGAATTCAGGAACAAGATAGAACAACTTCAAGACAAGAGGAAAGACCAGATCATGAGACTGCATACTGCTGTTACTCATGAAACTAGACAAGGATTGACTTAAAAACCTTGTTAGCAGGAGTCTTGTTTGATGGGTGGATGGGACTTTCTGGTGCATCCTACTCAAGATAGGAACATACAATTCAAGCTCATACTGGAGGTGCCAACTTACACAAGTGCGTGGCTATGGCTCAGTAGTTGACTGGTATCGCACTCTCACAAGTGGCTCAAGAAACCAAACCCAAAAAGTAAAAGCTCATTAAATCTTCACCTACATGATTTCTCTCTCGTCTGAAGAAAAAAAAACACTCCATGTATGACAAATAAGTAAAAAAAACCACAACATTCATCAAAACCATAATCAGCAGCCAGAGATGTAATCAAAAAAAAGAGAAGGGTACAAAATTAAACACAAAAAAGGTGAGAGAAAAAGATAAGTTGGCTGAAGGAATCGAGAGAAAAGCTTAAACAATGTCCATAGCAACACGTTCATACCCATTGTGATTGTTGTTAAGACGACCTCTTCCGCCGCCTGATTTATTAGGGTCAACTGAATTGGCGGAGGAAGATTCGTTAGACCGGACCCGGAAGCCGCCTTCAGGAACCTGCGCATCATCATAACCAAAAAAAAAGAGATAAAGTTAGGTTCAGAGAAAGAGAGAAAAGAGGAAACAAAGATGATGAACCTCAAAGAGTTCCAAATAATTGATCCCGAGATGGTTTCCTGCGGTCCAGAAATCTAGACAGTTAGCCTTGAGTCCCTTATTGAAAGGGTTGATAGCTTTCTGGGATTTTTTGATCAACTGGGGGCCCTCAAGGAACCGATCGAGGCCCAAGAGCTTGAGACAAAAGATCAAGGACTTTGGTTTTCTCGAGTGATGAGGATGATGATGGGAGTGGTTATGAGAGGAGAGGGAGGATTGGGCGGAGGTGTAGTGGGTGTGGGAATGGGAGGATTGGGCGGCCATTGAGGTTCCCGCCCGGCCGCCCATATATCCGAACCGGTTCACATTGCTCAGCTCGAACGTCGTCATTTGTCGGCTCACCATCCACATTTGCGAGACCATCAACATCAGCGTCCAGACTAGTTGTAACGTCGCCCAGATGGCTATCGATAGCGTAAACGTGTCGTACGCTGCCAGCCGACAGAACGTCGTCGAGATTGAGCAGGAGGCCGGCAGATTTCTTGTGTCCATTGTCGTTAGCTCCGGGGCCGATGAAAAATCTTTCCAGTCCAAGATATATCAACAATGAGAATATGGTTAGACGACATCCTGCGAATGAAAAAGGTAACTTGAATACTCACATGTAAATGCTAGGATATCGAATAGTGAAATCCCAATGATCAAAGTACCCACAAAAGCCAGGAACTGTCGATGGTTCCCCACCCCGACACAATTCCAAACCCACGGACAATGACTATGATGACAAAATTACAGGAATTAGTATATCCGCCGTTTTGTTAATCATGTCGAGTTTTTTTTTTGGCTTCAGAGGAAGGGTCGATGCTGATGAGAATATAAAGTTAAGCAGGACTCAAACTGATCAAATTTGCCAATACATCGTTGGCAGATCTTACAATGTTTACTCCTCAATGGTTTTCGATTCTGAGAGCCAAAAAGAAGGGAAAAGATGAGTTCTAGCAGGCTTTTTGAGTCGATGTGGTATGAAGATCGGTTAGGAAAGGTCGGAGATCTGATTTAACGAACCTCGCAAGTGATACAAAAATTCATCCCATCGAATTGAGAACGCTCAACTAGGCCTTGAATAACCTTATATATATATATTTATATATATAATATATATATATATATAAAGAAGTGGAGTGGGAAACATGATGAGAGATGGTTCCTGAGAGCAAGAGGGGGAAGACGAACAGTTTTGCGATCAAGTGGACTTCGAGGAAAAGGTATATATCCGGGATCCAATGTAATCGAGCGCACGAAATTGTAAACGCAAATCAAACTAAAGAGGATGAAGAACAAGTTAAGCGATGATTGGTCTTGGGTGTCTGATGATGAATATCGAAGTTGACAAAAGGGCCTTAGTAACTGGACATCTGAACAGAAAAAAAAATGATAAGACTAACGAGGTAAGACACGAGCCATCCAGGCCCATCCGACCCAGAAGAAACTGGCAACGATGATGGTTGAGAAGTAAGGACTCTGCGTGATGATTTCTGATGGCCGACCTGGACTGCGATGTTTGGCATCTAGGATGGTATTAGTGATGACGTGATGTGCACCATAGGCTTGAGCGAGGACGAGAAGGATAGAGGAATAATATGGTAGTGAGGATAAGGTTTGGAAGACGAGACCGAAGCAGAGGATAGTGAAGAGGAACATGAATGATTTCATCCTGAGACCGGTACCAAGGGGTAAGACTCTCTTGGTGCCGTTGGGGTTCATGCCGGCCTCTGCGAGTCCCCTGTTCCACGCGAAGGTAGACTTGAGTTCGACAGCCATCTCCTGTGGAGTTTTACCCTCGATGGTGCGAGCCAGGATGTCGGCGCCGGCCAGGACGAGCTGCCGGATGCAGTTCGAGTTTCCCTTGACGACTGCCCAATGGAGTGGGGTCATTCCGTTGAGGTCCCTACTGGCGACGGATGCATGGTTTGAGAGTAAGAGGTCGACTGAGAGACTGTCGCCCTGATAGCAAGCCCAATGTAATGCGGTGTGGCCTTCTCTGTCGGAAGAATCGACAACAACGCGATCGTAGGCGCACGAGAGCAGATAGCATAGTGTTAGAGCTGAGCTGGAGTGGGTGGCAAGATGTAGAGTGTTGAATGCCTGGCTATCGAGCAGGTTTGGGTCCGCGCCGTGTTTCAAAAGCAGATGGACGATCTGCACGCGACCATTTCGTGCGGCCCACATCAATGGTGTGGCTACGAGCTGACCGCCAAAGGCATCGATGACTGCGCCACGGGAGATGAGAAGGGAAGACAGGTTAAGATGGCCGTTAATGGCGGACCAATGGAGAGCGGTGATTTGCTGATGGTCGACATCGGTAGGATGGGCAAGATTCGAGTCGAGTAGTTGCTTGACTGCTTCGATATCGCCACGCTGGGCGGCGAGATGGAGTGGACTCGGGGGAGGTTCGGAAGGGGGTGGCTCTGGGAAATCGAACTGATCCCGATGGGGGAGGGTGGAGGTATGGTTGTCAACATGAGTGCCTTCTGTTGTTTCAAGAGAGACTGATGGCTTGGTTGTTGTTGGTTTGGTGATCAGTTCGTCGGTGTTGGCCATCAAGGTAAAGCGTTGAGGGTGAAAGTGTTGAACAGCACACTCACCCTGGGCACACCACACTTAACCACTCACCCAACACAGCCACTTCACTTCCCTAACGGACATGAAAGTTGACATGCAACAGTTCAAAGGTTGCCCCTTTTTGGTGTGTTGATGCAAGCTATTCTTTAAGTGTCTTCCTACTATGTATTTTTTACCAGTATTTAACCATTAAATATACTAAAGCTTGAGTGTTACTTGAGGGAATAATATTCCACCAAGAAGACCACTTGGAATACAACATCGTGTAAAATTCTGGAGTCTTTCCTTGTGCATACCTAAACCTCCTCTTCCACTTCCAACTTGGTTCTATCATGACCAGTTGATGTTTAACTCATTCCAAAAGGTGTTGACTCGATGTGACAATTTTGCATAGTAGAGTAGGCTTTGATCCCCGAAGATGAAACTATTCTGAATCTTTGAATGAATCAGCAAAACTCAATCTTTGTCATTTTATTACCTCTTTCCCATAGTCTTTCAGGACCCAAGATAGTCCCTGTCAAGCAGCCTCGTGTGGTACGTAGCAAAAAGGTTTATTTTTTCTCAAATGTTACTTGTGAAATTGTTCGGATAATAGCAGATCTCAATTTTTCTTCTCCATCCAACATACTTGTGTACATCAAACCTTTGTTGATGACCAACTGTTGCAGAAAAGACATCAGCATAGCTTTAACTCAATCATCTTAAACTCTGTCTCCAAGAGAGTATGTCAAGACATATATGAGCCCACAGGTGCCATCCACGGTGCAAATGATGTTGATGGCCATGAAAAATGCCAATTATTATGATTGTTTTATTCTTATGGAAAAATGTTCCTTACATGGAACATATCCAAATCAATAGGGAAAAAAAACAGCCTCATGTACCATATGGCAATGTCTTGGGTTGAGGAAAAAAACTTGGTTTGTCCATCCTTTCAAAGTGCAATTTTTCTCATTCAATATTCACTTTTTATTGCTTCTCTCATGATCACAAATTAGCCTGCTTGTACATAGACTATATCCTTGGCATAGATACATTTCTTGACATAAGCCACCAGACAGGTTCCAATGAATCCTTAGGCCATCTCCACCGCGGAGGTAAAAATGGGAGCTAAATCTTGAAGTTTGGTACCAGACTGTGGTGTGCCTTTAGCTCCCAAGACCCTGATGGTAATTCACCACAGGGAGCCATTCTAGCTCCTTGTGTGATCCCCAAGCATTGTTCCATGATTGGAGATCATTGGGATGATGAGATGGGTGGTGTGAGGTCAAGTTGAAATGGGGGGTTTTGTGTGAAAGGATGCTTGCCTATCACCATAATGGTGTGTGATAGGCAGGACTTGGGGAGCTATAGCTTTGCTACATCTAGCTATGTTATAGCTCCCCAGAGGCTGGGAGGTCTGTTACCTCCTGGTTTAGCACCTGCGGTGGTGTTGCTAAAAGGGCTGTGGGGAGCCAAAACCAGGTTTAGCTCCCATGGTGGAGATGCCCTTAGACTGGCCTTTCCAACCTCTCTTTCAAAATTTCTGCCAACAGGGAATCAAATTTCCTGATCTGAGAAGCTTCTGCTACCAGTTATCTGCTAAGTAATATTTATCTGAGAAGAGGTCAGACAGGCCACTCTAGCAACAGGGGACTGCTGGACTACACTATGCACATGGCCAATAACCATTAGTGTAGCATTTGCTTTCTCCCAATATTTTTTAGTGCTAGTTGTAATTGTATTTCACTAACGTAATGTTTAGCTCAGTGGAAAATGTTCCTTGAAATTATTCTGTAGTGTAAGTTGAAAATCTTTTCCACTACACTAATAGTTAGTGTAGGCTTTATTACACTGACATACTTTTGAAGAATCAGTAGCATAACTTTTTCCCAGCTAGCAACAAGCGTAGCATAGCCTACTGGGAGCTATGCTCTATTTTGCTTCACTGCACTACACATGCTAACCAAGTTATCAACTGGAATCAAAATAGCTTCTTGGCTTCACTGGTTAGAATCTAACCATCCATTTCTTGCTTTCTTCATATTTTATTTTGATTGTGCTGTTTTATTGTTCCTATTATACCAGCTATGATGAACAAATATTTCACTGTGAGAACATCCTCCCAAGATTGTCAGTTCATTGTCATAGTCATAATACTAAGAATAGTATTACAGTCAAGCAAGACAAAAGGCACATTCAGAAGAAAAACATTTAATGATTGACCAATAAATGATTTTTAATGAACATGTGATGAAAAAGGATTTCAAATTGTATTTTGATTAATAATTTGACTTTTTCTCATTAGAACCACTGTTTTGAATGAATGTGTCCCCACGAGAATACCTATCCAGGATTGTCAATTCAACATCAGAGTTATCATACCACAAAAAAACCTTAAAGCCAAATAAGACCAAAGACAAATTCATAAGTAAAAAATTAAACAATTTAATGTTGATGTTGATTGGTGAAAGAGTGTTAATAGGGTGTATCAAATGTGACCAATCCACAATTAGAAACCAGTCAATTATTAAAAAATCACTTTCTTCATTAGGGGGTATAAAATATGACCAAATCTACCATTATGTAATTTGCAGGTTTTCAATCAAAACACATTTTTTCTTCACAAGTAAACTCTTAGGACCCATTAATGAATAAACCACTTTTTTAACAATTAGGGATAAAATATGACCAAATCCACGATTATCTAATCAACATGTTTCAACAAATCCACACTTTCAAAAACCGTTGATAAAATTTTCCAATATGTATTGAATTTTTCCAATATGTATCAAGTATAACCGTTAAAACCACATCTGATTGGCTGAAGACCCACAGATTCTCACATCTCTCAGCCTCAGGTGTAAATAACCTTCCATGATGCAACCACATTGCCTCCTCCCATCCACAATTTAACCATATCCACTCCTCCCTTCATTTTTTAATCACTTCAACAATTCAATCCTATCCCCTCCTCCCTTCAATTTTCAATCACTTTGTTTTGACCTAGGTATGCCACTTATCAATTTCATCCCAAGACACTAATAACCCCATATTACTCATTGACTTTTCCACAATCATGCCTCCAAGAAATAAATCCAATCAAAAAAACATCTACATCCAAGAAATCTCCCCCCATTAATGATTCATCTGATGATGATGCTGCTGATAAAACAGCGCACTTGAAGAAAGAGGACTATCATTTGAATGGCTCAAGATTTTACAATAGCTGCTTTGGAACAGGGAAGGCTCCTGCTGTTGGTCGTCCAGCAAAAGGTCAAAT
>LAVV01012861.1:3923-14585 GCA_001263375.1 Puccinia sorghi
TTTCTACTTCTTTAACACACTTATAATCCTCTTTATAGGTAGTGTGTGGTATCATTGGAATCAGCTCTTTGAGCTCTATCTCATGATGACAATCATTCAACTTTTAATCATTGGTTATACTAATCAATGATGATATATTCCCTTCTACAGGGATTACATCCTGAACATTGTCAATTCCTTTCATGAAGGAGTGTGGTTGAAAGCCTTGCTCCCCAAAATCTGGAACATTCAAATCCATGCTTCCAATCATCTCATTGACAATCAAGAACTCAAGGAACAACTTGTGATGTCAGATGAAGAATTTGGAGAAAAAGTTTCAACTCAACATCTCATTGATAATAAAGGCCTTGATGATAAAGTCAAGAAATTTGGTTCAAATACAAAAACCCAACACGTCAATCTCAAGACTAAGGGAATCCAACAAGAGTTGAAATGACACTATCAAAATTGAACTGATCAGAACTCATGAAATGGTGGCCAACACTCTCACTAAAAGTCCTCAATTTCCAATATCATCAAGACCATTGATCCTCAATTTGACTTTTCTTGAGCTTGCTTCTCACCAGTCACCGGGAGTGTTGGATTTATCCTTCCCGCACACCTGCACACAGGACTTCTCTGTGAGTTTTCTCTCATTCTCAACTCTATTTCTGTTTCTCTTTCTTTCCCATTCATCATCTCTTGTCATTTCTGTCTCAACATTCTATCACTCTATATCTTAAATCTCAAACTCAACATTACCAATCAAAAATCAACACTATCAACTCAACCCTCAAATCCTCAAACATCAGATCAATCTTCTTCACCTTTTCTGCCTGGTGAGATCCACACTAAGACTGTATTCTCTCCGTCTCAACTAACCTTGTTCTCTCAGTCCTGTTGTCTTCTTTCTTCAATTCCTTCTCCTTTCTTAGCTCCTTTCATCAGTCAACCTCTTCATGATCCAACATTGGTTACTTTCAACTCTTTCCTCTTTTGATTGTCTTTTTTCTAATATATTTCTTCTATCAGTTTGTTGGCTCTTGTTTCAGGAATCAATTCTCAAAATCACAGATTCTTTAGTTGCAGCGCTAGTCCAGGTGGGTTGCGGAACCAATTTGCGGTACAAAAATGGGGGTTGCGGGCCAAATTCCTAAAATGCAGATTTTCTTCATTAATTTTTTTGGGAAAAAAAAATTGATGATAATAATTTTTCTGCCTACAATTCTTAGGGTGAATAATTTAATGGTCAAGTTCATTTTTCCCCAAAAAAAAATATTTCAACATTTTTGCTACTCTGCCTGGCTTTCTGATCGCATAGCAATGAATTTGGGTCATTTTAATTTTTTTTCCCCGCACTCTCAATGTTCTAAAAACCAATGATTTAATTTGTTTCAGGTTAAATTTAATAAAATCATGTGAAAAAGAACTGTGGAAAAAGTCCAAGAAAGAAAATTATAACACCCCCAAGAAAGGGAGATTAATTACATTGAACCAAAAATACATTAAACCATTTTTCTTAAACTGTTGAAAGTGTGGGAAAAAGAAATGACCAAAATTTACACCCAGACCATGAATTGTCTGTCAATACAGGCAGGGGTGGATCTCATTTGACCAAATCTTGTGGTGGTTTCTTGGTCCCCATGACAACCAGCACTCTCTGCTAGTACCACACAACATTCTCAATTTCCTCAATTTTTGCTTTCTTGAATACTCCATCAATGTTATGGAGTTTCTAGAGGAAAATGAAGACATCATTGGAAGCCTTCATTCCACTATCTACCTTCTCCTAAAACCAAGATTTACAAAGCCCAAGTGCAGTGTATTGAAATTTGGACAAAGAGAAATCAATAGAAATCGGCTACAAGTGTTGTTTTTGGCATTTGTAGCAGTTGGGCCCAGTTGTTGTTGTTCTTCATTCTTGGAAAGTATTGAGGGGGGTTGCTGTCAGTGAGGTAGAAACCATCATTGATTCACGTAATTGATTGAGTATTTTTATTGGGGTGGCCATGTCTGTTTTCAAGATGAAAAAAGTGATATAGAAAAATGATATGAGAAATTGCTGTAAAACAACCAAGCTGTGGACAAACAGACAATGGAAAAGTTGATTTGGAGGCTTGTGGACTTAATTCCCCAAGCTGCCAGGAGTAGTGGCCAATGGTGCTTCTTATTGACACCCGTAGCCTTTTGTGGGTCTTTTAGCAGCTCCGCTGGAAGGCAAAAAACCTGCACCGCCTTCCAGAGTTGGCTCCAGGTTGCGCGTTAGCAGCGCTGCTAGAGATTCTCTTATGGGTTTTTTATTCTTTCATATCAGGAATTTATTCTTGTGCATGGTTGTAGGGGATTTTGTGTGAATATTTTGTTGATACAAGCTGATCAGAATCAGAGGAACATATATTGTTCTTAGGAAAACTGATAGGAGGCCAAGAAATTCTAAGTCAAGAATTTGATGCGGTGGGGGACAATCTTGGGGGGCAGCATTTGGACCAAGGAGCTCATAGGTGTCTTGGGAAAAATATTAAATGACCAGTGATTGCCGTGAGCTGACAGGAGTATGATGGGATGTAAGCGAGCAAGGGAACTGATGAATCACCTATTAAATGGCCAGTGACCGCCGTGAGCTGACAGGAGTATGAGGGGATGTAAGAAAGCAAGGGAACTGATGACCTATTGAGGTGAGGAGACAAGTGAGAACCAAGAAGATGAGTGAAGAGAGAGAAACAGAATGGTACAACAGGGTGAAGTCTATCTACACATGGAAAACTAAACCTAGTAGATAGAAAAGAAACCAACACCCGGATGTGATCCTCCTCTCTGAACCCTATCTGCCTGGTTGAGTGGGCTCCCTGATGTCCTGTTCCAGCTAGCGCGACAAAAAATAGGCTCAGACTTGATGATTTTATTGCTACTGGTTGATGACCAGAATAAATAGAAAACAACAATGTGTTCAGCATGTGGTAGAGCATACAAACAGGTTAAGCATATGCTAGTAATGAGGCTAACATATGGGTTCAGCATTGTAACTTAACAATGGAAAGAAACAAGCATTACAATTTTGTAATGGCAAGAAGGCATCAACATACTATTGATGGACAGAAGCATTACAAATAGTCATGGAAGAAGGAAGGCATCATTATTTAATGATGTAATTAATGAAGAGCATCAAGAACTTCATGGAAAACAGAAAATGTATGGGGGGTTAAGATGTCAGGAATGATGATTGATCAAAGCTGATGAGCAGTGTGAGTGGACATGAAGTGGAATTCTGACACATTTATCAAAAAATTTGAATGATAGAAAACTGACCTCTTCTATTTGATCATTCAAAAAAT
This sequence comes from Puccinia sorghi, assembly GCA_001263375.1. Lineage (NCBI taxonomy): Eukaryota > Fungi > Basidiomycota > Pucciniomycetes > Pucciniales > Pucciniaceae > Puccinia > Puccinia sorghi. Next base: position 7,235 of record LAVV01012861.1, read on the forward strand.
AATTAATTTTTTTGGGTTTAAGAACCTAATTAGCATCATTGGTTAACTGAGAGATTCAATTGGACCAAGATTGTATAAAATCCAGTGGATAATTGATTGTAAACCTGTAATTCATTTTTTTGCAAAGAGTGGATGATATTCAATTCATATATGGTTGGATCACTAATTTTTGAGTAAATTCCTGACAAGCCATGCAGATCATGGAGTTGGGAGATGAACAGCTCAGACTGAGGAGATGTTTATGATTCATTTCTCTATCTCTACTGCATACTATCATTTTGGTCCATTTTGCAGTACCTCACAGATCAGACATGAGACCAACATCCAAGTGGTTTTTTCAATGGGAAGACTTCTGAATTTTCCTAATCAAGGTATTCTCAAGAAAAGACAAGACAAAGCTAAATGTTTTGAGAATTTTAACACTCATCGTGATCTTTGTGTTTTAATCATGGAAACATTAATTTTAATGATCAGAACAGAAAAGAAGCTGCTGTTGGTATCGTTCTGGCATTCTAATGGAAAACCCCCCACCCATTTGACAAAAACAAACAAATAAGATGATGGCTCCTTCCGTCGGGAATTCCTGATATTTTTAGCCAATCTTTCCGGTTGGATTAGCGAGGTTCTTTTTTAAGTCCGAATAGCGGTGCTCATCTCCAGCGGATCATCGGAAATCCGAATCACATTCTAATTGGCGACCGATGTTGTCAAGAGTTTGTTGGTACATCGGCGCACTTAACGACGGACAGCAAAAAAAACATAAAACCCAGGTTATCATTCCGTCAAACACGGCGGCAAGTCTCTGAGATGACCTCCTGTATCACCTGTGGACAGCTGAAGCTTTCGTGACCATGCAGCTCAAAATTGGCTGCATTTCCGTCTAAAAATTTTGGCTGTGAAAATCTCGCCTAATAGCGCCATCTGGAAGTTTCTTGAGGACAAGACTATCATGGTTGGAATGATCATCTAGGTTGATAGTGCAGCAGGCCGCAGAGATAGTCGTTGGCATCATGCCGAAGAACATCAAGCTCCTGGGTGGAGTATATTATTGTGGCCTGTCTCATTGGGGGCGCAGACTGGATGCCGGTAGTAATGCCGCGTATAGACTATACTGAGTCCTGTGAGTCCTGACCCAGCCAGGCCACCCCAATCAACAGGTATGTGACAGGTTGCCTGTCCGCTAATTCAACTTTTTTTTTTTTTTTAATTTAAATAGACGCATGAAACCTTCCCCCTTAGATAAGCGCCTGCAGTACTCACTCCTCGACAGGTTTCCAGCCAGATACCCTCCCCCGGACATGTCTCAGCCTTTCGTCTCCACCCATCTCAGCGGCATCAACCACTTCCACCCAGGAACTATCACCTTGCATCAGCTTCCGAACGTCGATCCCGCCCATGCCCAATCTTCCGCCACGCCCGAGCTGGGCTTCCAGCCGATTCATTTGCTCAAATTCGCCCTCCTTCTGATAGGTTCGTACCACATTTCTCCTTCCTCTCGACCGTTTTCTTGGGAGCTACACTCATTGCCATCAAATCTCCATCAGCTTTCCTCGCCATACCCTTACTCTCCACCACCAAAGCCTTTCCTCGTCCCCTCGGAAACTCCTCGCGAAAGCCCTCGGGGAAGAACTCCCATCGCCGTCGCCGTCTCAATTGCTGTCAACTCCCGGCGAGCTACCAGCCACCCCAGTCGGTCGTCGATGCGCCTTTCGTACCCCTCCCCACCAGACGGCACTTCCGGATCTCGCACGTTGGTAATCTGACTCGCCTGCCGGCCGGCACGGTGGTTTACACAAACCAATCATCTTCATCCGACTCGGATGGCTACTCTTCTGAGGACGCCCATCATCCCGAGCCCCCTCTGCAATTCCGTCTCGTCTTCGGGAAGCGACTCAGAGGAGAGGAAGTAGAGTTCAAAGGCCTCAGCGCCATGAAAGGCTCTCGTCTCGCCGCCCGCTCATCACACCAACCATCTCGCTCATCTTCTTCCTCCTCACTTTCATCCGCTACCCCTGAGCATTCGGTTGCGCTACCGGGCCATCATTGTCAAGCCAGCCCGGCAGATTCTGACACAATCCCCCAGCAGAGCAGGTCAATGTCTCAAAAGAAGGCCATCAGCTTCGCAGCAACCACTCAGGCTTGCACCTATCGAATCTCGACCCAGATTGACTCTGGCCTGAGCTTTCTGAGCTGTCAACTCAAGTAGCCCTCCTTTCCATCGGACTGTATACAGCCGATACCCTCACGGACCCTTGTTCTTTCCCTCTTTCCATTTAGCTCTCCTTTCCGTCTACACGTTTTTTGAGAAGGAAAAATCCATCCGATTTCTCTCCCACCCCACTAGCCAAACACTCTTCTTTTCATCCTCTCTGCTTACTGGTATCAGTTGTCTCTCCTTGCACCCCTACTTCATATCTGTTTCAAAGAACAGTAGATATTTATTACTCTTCACTCATTTTAAGAGGAAAAAATGAAAAACAACAAAATCCAAGAAATGTACTTTTGTTTGACATTATTAGATTCCTCTACTGTTCTATGAATTCCACAGCTCCACTTAGCTTTCTACTACATTATGAAATGGTCAATTTAATTCTCCCTCCATGTCCTGCCCCTTTTGCAGGTGTGCATGTGCCCAGACCTCAGCTCATTTTTGCATCCTAGTGGACCCTTGAAGGAGCACCACAGTTATGAAAATGGTGTTGCCAAGTTTGTATGGTCAGGCTCTTCTCACCTGCCTTCATCTTATTTGGTTCATGAAGGTGAGAGAATCATGATGTTTAAACAGAGGGGATATGGTGAGCTGAAAAATGAAAATGGAAAAGACTCAAGTCTACAAAAGAACTTACAACATAGCAGTGGATCCTTTCTCCATTCCACACTCCCTTGTTGTATATAACCAGTTCTTCCATCATCCTAGCAATATACTTCCTGCTGATCTTACACCTAAATTTTCACCCAACACTCCTAGATTAATTGGATTTTTAACCTGAACACCTGAGGGAGGCCTTTGATGATTGCAGACCTCAACAGACAACCTTATTGTTGTGCCCCACATACAAAGGTTGTTTATCCCACAAACTGGGGGTCTGGCCTGGAAGAAAATCTTACTGGAAGAGCTGTGAAACCCTTCCAGGAGATCTAGACCATCAAGAATCATAAAGAAATTAGTGGATAACTCCAACCACACCTAAGGAAGAGGGATTCCCAAGGATTTTGACCCTAATTGGTGCAGAAATGGGAACACTTTTCAAAGGATTCAGGGGTGTGGCAAGGCCAAATTAGAATTGAGAATGATTCTGAGGGAGAAAATGTTTGTTGAAATGGGAATGAAAGGTGATTCCTCTGTGAAAGGGTTGAGCTTTCCAGCCTCAAAAGCATTGTTATCATATGGTTATTGGATTCAGAGAGAAGAAGGCATTTTCCAAACAGAATCAAAAAGATGAGTGGACCGTCCTCTCACTATGGCTTTTTTGGGCAGCCAGCCCACTTTACTAATAGGGATTTGGTTGTTCAGAGTTCAAAGGATTAATTTTGAAAATGGAGTAGAATTTTATCTCAAGGTAGGTTGAAGAGCATTTAGATCATCTCAAAGAAATGGCTCAATTGGGCAAGGACTATTAGGCTTTCAATGATGGGTGTTAGGGTCAAGGTTTAGAATGTAGATTGCTAACTGGGGGATGTACAAAGGTGTGGAGGCTGAAGATAATCTCCCAGTTGCAAAAACCCCTGGCAAGTCCCAGAGGGGGTTACAAGGTCATAAAAATGGTATGTGAAAACATATGATCTTAATTAACTGAGGAAAAGAGAAGTATTTGAATATTGAATGAGAACAAATGTAACACAATAATTAGAAGTGTTGATCCAAATAATAAAGACCATGTGCAAAGTATGAAAGCCCACAGGGGAAATATATTGAACCAGCTCACAATCATACTCACACTAACACAACTCATCACGAAAAATTCACATCACACATAATCATCTAATTCAATCTCAGTTTTCATCATCCTTCAACATATCAGCTTGGTACTATTTAGAGCCAACTAACAAATTTAAGAAATTAATATAATTAATAATGATATTTTGGAGTTCTATTGCTAGCACCAAAAACCAGACTAATGAGAAATAAATGGAAATAGAGGAAAAAATAAAAAATATAAGATTGTTGAAGGAAATATTTACCACAAAGTTCTTCAAGAGATATTAGAGACAAGTGAGAGTGATTCAAGAGAGATGAAGAACACAGGAGACTATTTGATAGACAAAGAAGGATTAGCACACATTCAAGATAATGATGAGGAACCAAGATAAAAATAGGTCCAATGGCAAATTCTCACCAATTTGAGTTGATGCTGGTGAGGGTTAGAAGAAGATTGACAGAGTCAATAGTGAAGTTAAGTTTGAAGAAGTAATTGAAGATTAGGTGGAGGTGGAGGGGAATAGTGAGGAAGATTGAGTTTGTGGAGTGAGATAGTGAGATTCAAGATATAGTAGCATGCAAAGAAGAGGAGTGGAGTATAAGACAAAACAGAGGAAAACCAGAGATTCAGAATAAAAAAAGATGGAAGGAGATGGAACATTCATATTATTCAATCTTGATTCCAGCAGCAGAAAAATCAGAAATTACCCAAGGGTCTTTGACATGTGGCCCATATAAATTGAAGGTGCAACCCACTGGATGTCCCCACAATGACAGGTGGGTTGAACCTACAAAACTTGCGCCGCAAAGCTTTATAAGACGGGAGCGTAAACCAATCACTTTTATAAGCTGAGTCTGCCAGAAGGAACTGATTTTGATCAAAGAATTTTTCAGGCTGCTGAGCAATCTGCATGTTTGAGAATACATAGCTATTGTGGTATGATCCTGGATAAGCGGCTAGATAGGATGTGAATTTCTTTTTTATATCACAAACAAGGGTGAGTGAAATTGAGTATCTGTTGACAATTGGATGTGGAAATGAGTAAAGAGTTGTTTCACAATTCCTTATTATGGAAGAATTAGTGACACCTGACTTCTTGCAATCATAGTAGTGATTGCCATCTATGGAGGGCTTTTGAGTAAGAAGAATTGTTGTGCCATCCATGAAACCAATACAGCCAGGAAATCCTTCTTCTTGCATGACCTGAGATATTTCTACTCGCTCTTCTTGTGTTGGCCATGATGCTAATTGTGATTTTTATGGAAAGAAAAACCGACTCAGGTAACTGAGTCCTCCTCTGTTTTGTATCAAGTACTATTTGGTTTCACTGCAGAAAACTTCTAGATAGGTGAGTATTCTTCCCTGGCTCCAATAAAAAACACTCCCTTATTACCACCCTTTGTACACTGCAACTCAGAAAGAGACTGTGAATGTTCTGCATTGACTGATTTTTGAAGCTTGACTCTTGATTCTCTCTGGAAAACACACTCTTCTCTTTTTGGGTTCTGCAGTGAAGGTCCTATCATTCCAGCTGATCCATTGCCTGTGTTGGAAGATCCAAGGCATGCAAAGTATACCATCATAGGGGTCCTTCAGATGAGTGATAATGGATTTTGACGGGCAGGATTCTCCTTCAAGGGTTAGGTCTATCTCTCATTCCGCCTTACTGGTGGACCCGTCAAATACAGAGATAGTCTGCCGGGAAGGGGTGGTGCTGCCAAGTAATCCTTCTTCTATAGAAAATGAATCACTCTTTGGGTTGCTCCTGAATCAATCAACAGGTGTTCAGTAGCAATGGTGAGGGAAATACAACACTGGGGGTCAATTTTATTTTGACAAGATAACACTTGACTAGCACCAATAAAACATAATCCTGCTGATCCCAGGAAAGGAAAATCCTTCAATACTGAGAACCTCCATTTCTTGACACGTCTGCTCTCCTGCCACCACTTTTTTTCTTTCCTGCCTCCTTTCAGTGTTGCAATCCCATCAGAAATTTGGCGGATTTTGTCCTCCATCACTGCAATTTGGGTTGTCTTTCAGCCTTTGCACTTCTTTTTTGGGAAGTCCTGCTAAGTGGCCTTGGGTCCCACACCTGAAGCATAGGCTGTCGCATCATGCACGTTTCCTATGCATCAGACAAACAGCCACAGAATTTGGTGTCCATGGTGTCTGGGTCTGGCCTCGCTTTTGTTGGTTGTTTGGGAGCCATTTCATGTCCATTGATTTCTGCATCAATCCTAAGGGCCAAGTTGGAAACCTCCACCACTGTGCAGAACTTCCTCCCTAGTATCAACACCAGTTAGATGTCCTTCTTTAGGCTCTGGGTGTAGAGACTGATGAGTGTTGGGACCTCCAAACCTGAGTCCAAGGCTAGGGTCACAAATGTGTGGGTGTAATCCACCACTGAACTGGTCTGCCTCAACGCCTGCAGTTCCTGCTCTGCCTTTGCTTTCTTTTCCAAATCAAAGTACAACACCATAAAATTTTTGGTGAAGTTGTTTTACATGAAGGGGTTGGCCAGGTTGTTTGCCAGTACCCTGTTGGTGAACAAGATGACCCAGCTGCTTGTGGCTCCCGTCAGGTACGAGATTGCAAAGATGATATTTGAGCATTATTTGTGAAACATGGCGGGGTTTGCGGCAATATACAGTGCCGATTGGACACCATATTTCTTGGCTTTGGCACCTCTGGTTTCATCAAATCTATTTTAGGTCTGTGTGTTGGGGTTTGTAAGGGTTGTGGGTTGGGGTTTGTTGTCTCACTTGTTCCCGCTGATTCCAACTTTGCTTTAGCTTGTTGGCAGAGGTATTTATCCTTGTCCAGCGCCTTCATCATTCCCGCCATTTTTTGTTTGAGTTGTTTAAATTTGGTGGTATCCATAGTTGGCGTGCGGAAATGGTGTGGGATTGGATATGTTACTTGCGGAGTGGGGTTCTATTTCTGTTGATTGGGTTCTATTGGTGGGTTTCTTTTTTTTTTTTCAAGTCTTTCTCTCTGTAGATCCTGCAATATTTTATGGTCTGGTCAGGAGAGAGGAAGAAAGGTCCAAGGTTCTGGGGTTCTGGGGTTCTGGGTTCTAGTTGGTTGATTGCAGGATGAGGGAAAGGATTGGATCTCCATCCTTGTGGACTATGAGTGTGATGTCTGTGACATAAATTTAAATGATAGGTTTGCAATGAGGAGTAAAAATCAACAATTCTTCAGATTAGGTTTCAAATTCAACTACCATCATCACACAGCTTCAATAACCAGTGCTGCACAGTTATTCAGTCTTTGAGTATCACAGGAAGGTGACAGTTCAATGAGCATTTCCTCTTTTTCTAGGGGAAAACAAAGAATTTGAGGGTTCCTAGTATATATTGTTGGAATGTGAGTTTTTCAGGTGAAACTAAAGGATGATTTTCAGTTAGATGAGAACAAAGAAACAA
>LAVV01012872.1:0-10648 GCA_001263375.1 Puccinia sorghi
TGTTTTCTCTTCTTCCCTCACCCACTCAATTACTCATCTATTTTATTGTACCCAGTCTGTTACTCATGTGCTCCAGTTTATTGCTAGTTATTAGAATATTAAATACATTAGTATTATTATTCATTGCGTACAACATCTTAATTTCAACAGTTTGAACAATATTGTTAAATCAAGTGAGATTTTATGATGATGAGATATAATGAGTTGTGATAAATAAGAAAATAATACAATAATGCTAGATAAAAAGAAATTAGAAATACAATGGGAAAAGAAAAAAAAGAAACTCCAGAAAATCCACACCATCCATGCACCCCTGCAATCTGATCACACCCCTGATGACATCCTTTCAATGAGTGTGTTTAAAAAACCCAACTTTCTCTAAAGGGGGGATGGGTTATTTTGGCTGTAAAATCTGAATCTTAAAGAATAATTTGGGATATTTGACTGTTTGACTGAGAAAGTATAATGTTTTGAATTTTTAAATATGGATAGAGCACTACACTGCTATAAGCTTTTATGTTACAGCACAATAATTCTCCTTTCCCTGTCTGTCTCAGCAGGAAGAATCCAACGTGCAATCTGGATTTCCCTCCCTGAATCAGGTTGAGAAGAGCTCAGCAGTTTTTACTGTAGCTAATTACTTTACCTTTACTGTTACTTACAGAAATACTCATCCCAAACCATCCATCAACACTCATAGAACAACTAAGTGCATCATTCTCACTTGGTTAGTAGCATAGAGGCTGACAGAATTTGTGGCTTGACTGTACAGAGACATGTTGTTTTTGGCTAGGCTAAACAGCATAGAAATCATTTGATTAGAAACATTAGATCAAAGTTTCTCCACAGGAAATCAGGTCATCTCATAGAGGTCACCAACTAGAAGAAAAACTCAGGGGTCAGACCATGTGATAGCTTCATTTTTCACGTATCAAGGCATGGGCGTCTTTCCGAGAGACACACAACTTCCAAGTACAGAATAATGGCAGTGTTCTAACTTATTGCTATTCTGAGCTCTGAAGGCAACAACAATCAGTGAATTACACAATACTCATGAGTGGGTGATAGCTTCGCCGCATGGAGCAACATTTGTCCAGCAAAAAGAGAGACCTGAAGAGATCCATTCAAGGAAAACGCAAGTGGTCAGCTCCCCAGGGGCACTACACTCAGGGAATCATGAGGAGGTATGACAGTTCGATTTATGTTGGCGAGGTGGGGGTAGGGGTTTGTGATGGTGGGGTTGTGATGGGGGAGTACGTATATACATATATCAAGAATAATAAAAATGATGACGAAAAGCACATATCGTAAGACAGAAGAACTGTCTTTATTAATAACAGCTGAAATGAGAAGTACTCGGAGGGCCGTCACCGATGTTGTCATAAGCTAACCAGAATTATTCATGTATTTGAAAGAAGTGCTTGGACGAAGTGGGGGGAAAGTCGGCCGTCGGAATGGAAGGGGGTCGGCACGCTGGAAGACTCCCCTGACCCGTCGTGTACGAGTTCTTCACAGATTCCCTGCATACATACTTGAGACGCTTCCGGCACCCGCGAACCGAGCTTATTGTGGTCCATCACCGACAGCCGCTAGAGTGGTGGGGGTAGGGGTATTAGAGGATGAGAGAGGCGGGCTATCATTCATTTTGGTACCATGTAGTGGAGGGAGACTGTTGTAGACTCGATCCTGAGGGGTTCCCGGCGCGGTGGTGGGGTCGTATGAAAATCCTCGATTATCTCTCTGCTTAGCTTCAATGCGACGGTCCTTCGACATGCGCTCTCGTTCGGGTATCCTGGCATAGGGATGGTAGCCATGTGTGTTACTACCCGCTAGCAGACTGGAATGGGCAGCTAAACGGTGTGTGGTTGTGGATGCCGTGATCCTTCTCTCGGTCTTGTCGCCGTCCTGCTCACCCCACACACCCAGAGCAGACATGCTGGGATGGTTTGGACTTGTGAGGACCGATGCGACGGGAGTGGTCGTAGTCACGTTGGGGTATGAATTAGAAGGCTCGGAGGTCGCAGTGGAGCTTTCCGTGCCAGCTTCCCAGCTGGGTACATTCGCCGGAAAAGAATCCCACCGGGTGGTATCAGACGGCAATGCTTGTCTCTCTGGAAAGCTCGGTGCTAGCGGCTGATTATAGAACGAGCTGTAGTAGTCTGGCTGGCTTCCATAATTGTACTCCTTGGCGCCTCTTGGGTTCGATAGCGGACGCGTAAGATGATGAGGCTGTGAAGCCTCGGGCAGTGAAGGGCGAGGATAGGTAATTACCTCGCTCAGCTGTGTCGGAGTCGAGGGATGAAGATGAGGCGTGTCAAGGGATGATGCGGCAGAATCTAGCGAGCTAGAGGAGGGTATGGAGTGGGAAGTCTCATAAGAGCCGACAGCAGTGCGGGGGATGAGACTAGATCGTTGGCGGTCTCTGGACGCCTGGTCCTCAACACCCCCGGTTGCTCGGTGATCAGGATAGACACCGGTAGGTACCACAATTGATCGGAGGGTCTCGTCTACAGCTGGTGTCCGTAGATGCCCGGCGTCCAAAGCGGACTTAGAGTAATATGCGATCAAATGCAGCCGGTCCCCATCCAAAGTAGTGGAGGAAAAAGATTGCTTAAGCAATGGATCCGAAACATGCAAGTGTGAGTCGCGAGTTGCAGACAGGAGTTCTGAGTAAATCAGGAATGCACCTGATACCCTTGACGCTGCAAAAAGAAAGGACGCGGAACAGGGTCAGTGCCCACGTCATTCAAATCAGAAAAAGGAAAAAAAAAGGCATATAAGGTATAAAGTGAGACTGACGACTCCATCGGACATGGTCCGTCCAGCGCTTTATTCCTGCTTCTTTCTCCTCCCACACAAAGACAGCACCAGGACGAATGACTTGACTGCGTTCCAAGTCAGTCAATCTTCGAGTGATTCGGTGGAGCATGCCAACGCGACAGGCTTCCAATAATAAATACGCATCGCGTGGTGTTTGAACTAAGCCAAACCACGTCTCCGTCATCATAGTGAAAGAAGGAGGCTAAGATGCGAATCAGAAAGTGGGGAGAAGAAAAAGGTGTTGGCGATTAATCCATGACGTATATTGAAACTCCCTTCTACTTCTAAAAAGCTCATGGTGGTTCATGAAGATGTAACGGTATCACACGATTTCTACCAAATACAACTGATAACTTACCAATGAGGCCACTTGACGAGCAACCTGGTCTTGATGTTGGCGTTGTTGCTGAGTCACAGAATCCTGCTCGTTCCTGTAGTCGGAATTAGAAGAAGCGCACCGGAATGAGGATAGGAAGTTAGTCGAATTTGGAGGGTGAGTGGAAAGTCTTTGCTGAGAATGATGTTGATGGTGTGAGGGCATCAAAGCATGGGCAATCGGGGAAGAAAGCATGTGTGAGGAGGAGGGTGGAAAAGCTGGAACGCCGCTGGACTCGGCATAAGGGATGGGGGGCGCAAGATTTGGAGGAAGCTGGTAAGCCCAACTCGTTCGATCACGCCGATCATGCATCACTTTCGTATTGAATGTGTGTTGTCCTTTTTTCGAGGCGAGTTAAAGCCTGAAGAGACAGGACGTATTTGGTACATGCATGATGGTGAGTATGGACGATGGAGTATAGTAAAGATGGCGGAGCGCAAATAAGAGTAGAAGTGACAATCAATGCATCAGTCATCATTCGCCAGAGAAACTTTAAATCAGACGAGGCAACAAAAGGAATAGATGATGAAAAATAGTAATAAAAAATAGAAAGTATGGAAGTGGTTGAAGGCAAGACTTCGCTGTTGAGCCTTCACCATTCAGACGAGTTGATGTGGCCAATTGTTTTGAGGTAGTAAATAAGAAGGGGGGGGGGGGGGGGGAGTAAAAAAGGAAGACTAAAGAAGCATGATGATAGCGCTTCCAAAAGCTTCCTGCTAGACCAATGATTCGAGCCCATGGAAGGAGTCCCAAGTATACTGGTGGAATTCCACAGAGAAAGGGCTCTGGTCGATAAACAGATAGAGCCAATGTTCTGTGGGTACGAGGATGCTTTGGTGGGGACACCCAGGATTTGGAGGTCTTGTTTGTCTGCACTTTGCAGATTGCTCCTTGCCGGGGTCAGAATCAGTGCTCCGTTCAGATACCGATCGAGTATATCAGAGCCAGCAGAAGATAGTAAGAATGAGAGAAAGAGAGAGAGAGAAAAAAAAAATAGGAAGAAGGCGGAGAGAGGAAGGAAAGAAAGCCGGAACGTCATCGCCGGGATTGTAACGGGCGCGATAGTGCAAGCGGCGTTGAAGCTAATCTGGGTTGATCTCCTATCGGTCATATCTGGCTGCCCCCGCGCCGCCAACCCCTACTCTTCCATGTGGGTTATGTATGACTTGAGTAATCACCGTTGCTCAATTCATTGTTCACCAAGGAGCTTGAGCAATGTAATCTACCATTATTACTACGATAAATCGGAGTGAACCAACACATCGCACTCCGTCTTGATACCGCTTTCATTGTTCGCAATTATTATTCACGTAAGAAAAGGTGATATTTGAGTCCCGCCGAAGGGGTGGGTGCACTACGGTTGTGCCACCACGTCTCGCAATTCTTGGCCAGCCGCAGGTGATTGTGTTCGCTGGAGTGCTACGACGTGTGATGTATCATGAGGAGAATAACTATATAAAGCTTGGCGCCAATTACTGAGCAATATTGCAAGAGCGAGTGCCATATATATCATCCCAAAGACAATCAAGAGTTTGAAACATCCTCGAAGAATCAAGAATGATATAGAATTCTTCGGATTGAGAATTAAAGACAGTGGAGCACCATCATGTACATATACATGCGGTCCTCGGCCAAACCTAATATCTGAGGCACACTGCCGTTTGACTGGGACTTGAAGTTTGTAAAGAACGTGATCACCTTTACGATCAAATCCCTCACAGTCCAGTTTGGATGTGTAATAAATAAATAAATATGTAAAAGTGAGAGAAACACGATGGGGCAGGAATTGCCTTTGCCGCGGGCGGCGAGCAGCACGACTTACGTGATATATATTTTCTCAGTTATCCTGGCGGGGGGAATAAAGGACCATGGGCGTTGAATGTGTTAAGACGTCGGTCTGAATTGTCTTGCCAGGTGCTCCTAAGTAATACTGATGGCGCGTCAGAGGCCCGTTGAGTCAGGACACTGACTGGCAGCGGACGGATGAGGTTTCTGTGTGTGTGTATGTGGAAGAAAAACTGGAGATAGTAACAGATTAAGTTAGAGAAGTTGGACTTTATTAGTACATCACCTTTTTTTTTGTTCGGCGGGGCAGGGAGGTTCAGAAGACGATCAAGAGAGAGATGATGAAGCAAAAAAGAAAGCAGGAAAATATGGGACGGTGAGAAGAGGAATGCTTGGGCAGACATGATGCCAGCTGGGAAACTTGCGCAATTGGCATCGGGCTAGCGAATGCTTGCTCAAGGCCCAAAGTGAAGGCTCTGAAATGTACCCAAGAAATATCTGGTCAAGCCACTCGAGAGATACTTCGGAATGAGTCAATGACACGAAGGTATCTGTTGAAGATGGTCGAGACAATGCCACCGGAGGGCAATTGCCCTTGGATATCCCTATCGGGCCATGAAAGAAAGCAATCCAAAACCTGCGGTTGTAGAAGATCCAGATGCCGAGTGATCATTTTCGACTGGCTCACGGATCAATGAATACCCAAGCTTGCTGGTGGACAAGTGCCCTTGAGCGAGATAAGTAGTGCTGGATGCACGCTTGTGGGCAGGTTTATGTAGGTTATTAAGATCGCGTATCAACAGTGACGCTTTAAAAGGAAAGGGAAAATCTGCTGCCGTGGTTTATGTGGGCAGCTTGTCTCGGAAGGCTGGACCGTCAGTCCAGGTGTTGATCCTAGAAATTGCATCCATGGCAGTTGTGCTGAAGTGCGGCAGATATGGCTGGTTAGAATCTTCAAGTTATGCACAAAGATGGGCAAGTCAAATCAAATAAGAAGCCCGGGAAGCTTTAAGCTTGATTCCATCTGAAGAATGGATGAGTGAAACTTGGGTGCATGCTTGGTGAAGATTGGTGGAGAAATTAACTTTTGCATGCACGCAATGTTATGAGATGGGAAGTACTGCGCTAGGAATGTGTCAAAACTTTGTTCAAGAATAGTGAAACCGACCTGAGTCACTCCTACGCAAAAACGCCTGAGCTTCTAGAATTCGGATGAAGCTGGGAAGACACAGATCTTCGCGTCACTACTAGTCGACAGTGAAAAACGACACGCAGGCAGCTGGCCCTTGCACACAATAAGAATATGAGAGCGGGTGAGGGAGATTTATTGAGAAGAGGCCGTGTTATCGGGAGGCAGACCAGGGAGAACTCCAAGAGAGTTTGGGATATTGAAAACGATAAATCGTTGAGCCGATGGAACAGGGAAATTGGCCGGTCTGGTTTTAAAACCCAAAATTATGGCTCATGGAGACAAACGGTGGACGAGAATTGCTCGAGAATCTACAAGCATCAGCGCCTACCACCGTTCCACCACGTATCATGTTGTATGGCTTCTTGGGACTTGGTTGGAGGTTGCAGTTTATCATATGATTATGTATAGAAGGAGAGAAAACCACTCACTATTTGCCAGCCTTCCGCGAAATAGAGTAAACACCAACAGTCTAATCTAACGAATTGAATTGGAAGACGCAGACTAAGGTAAATATGGTTTGCAATGGGCATCTATTCTTTCGTGAGGGATCGTCATCAGGGGGAGCTGGCCTCGCTTCATCAGCACATTAACAATCCAGCTTTGATACAGGGCTCCGGAGACAAATATGCGAGACCGGCGGGTGGGCAAAGCGGACCGAATCGGGTCATGTCCTTGCTAACATTCTCCCTTGCCGTGAAAGCTTCGGCGATGAGTACCATATGTAATTATTGTACATAGGATGAAGACTTGAAGGGGGTTTTTTATGTACCGGCCTTGTTAGACATGGCACGTTGCCAAATGGAGGTCATGTCTCCCAGTTTTTTCTGATCAATGCCCATGGGACTTGACCTCAAGGCTACACGAAGTGGCTCTTCTGCCAGCTGTTATGACAACTGAATCCAAGATGCTGTTACACTGGCCGAACATATGGCTTCACAGAGTGTGACAAGCAATGGAATTTGGACGCCGCGTGGCCGCCAGGATGGAGGGCTTGACGCATTGGAGTCCCCACCCGAACGCGCCAGTATTACATGATTTGTTCATGGTCTTCCGATTCTTGTGCTCAAGACTTCCTTGTATGAATGAGCTAGCGTGCACGATCACGAGGGGCTGAGCCACCCTGAGTGGACCGCAGGGCACATTACCTCTCAATGTATCACCCCATTACATATTTATTTGCTCGTACATCAACACTAATTTCATCGGTGAAGGAGCTCTGGAGAGATACTTGTTTCTGGGCGCCGAAGTCTGGGGCAAGTACTAGCTCTCCTTGCAAAGTACTCAGGCTCCGGCTGCACGCTCCATAGGAAGGACAAACAACCAGTTAATCGCTGGAAGAACCTCGGGCAAACCGGCAAGAGGTGCAGTTGACGCCAAAGTATCGCGCCAATAGATTTTACAATTTCCGCTCGGGCAGCTTTGATGTCACGGCAAAGCTTCTGGTGACCGACTGAAAGCCTGTGACCTCTCCAGCTTTATTGCGGGTCGCCTGGCGATCCCCACTTTCGATTCTGCTGCGTGGGGGATGCCCGGCAGTGGCGGGCGTTTGATCCGTTTCAGATGACGGGATTTCTTATTCTGATGACGATGCTGCTGCTGACTCCAGGCTCTGCGGCGTAGGCAGACAATCGGTTTGCACGGCTTTCGAATCAATCTTCTCAACTGGTAGAGAAGACGCCGTGTCCACTGGTCGACTCCATCAGCTGTCTCTCATGGCGGTCATAATCGTCTCGTCCGATTTGATGGCGACTTTCAATCAGCAAAATATCTGTCATCTCATCATGACTCGAACAACTTCTGCTCAACCTATTATCCACCTGGGGTACTACCTCTGAAAAACCTACCGCGAAGGATAGGTGATACAGGTGCACCGCTTAGTGAGTTCCTAGTTGTACTGATGGGAGTTGGAGAAAACTTCCAGCATCTAGAAAACCTCCGCTTTATTATGTATTGTGTGTCAAGCGCCGCTGGGCACTCCATCAAGTTAGGGTGGTTTTTGGCCAACCTCGCTTGGCCGACCCTAAAGTATGCTTGGCCAATAGCTAAGGGCCGCTGGGCACATGCCAACCCTGACTTGGCACATGCCCAAGTTGGGGTGAGTCCGTCACAAGCTTGGCTTGGCTTCGGCCAAGCCAGTGTGCCATGGCTGGTGTCATTTGGCTGTAAAATTTTTAAAACTATTATCGACTTGATATTGAAGCTACAGTATGTAGTGGAGGTAGATACTAATGTGGTTAATACATCAACGAGATGAGGGAGCTGGGAAACAACAGGAGAATTTCATTCTGGAGGGGAAGTCAGGAGTGGCCCGGTAATCTCTTGCATCTCAGCGCAGGGGCAGAGGCGGCGACGATGAGTGAAGAAGTTTTTTGACTTTTGAGGTGTGATCGCCTCATTGACTGCATCTTTTATTTCAGCCACAAGTGCTGCTTGGTTTGGAGGCTGCTTTGATCAGACATAATTGGTCTTGATGGAATGGAACAAGTATTCGATGGGATTGAGAAAGGGGGAGTAATACTAAGGGGCAAGAAACCCATAGAGATTGAATTGGAGCTGTTCAAGGAAGCTTTGACTTCGTTAAACCAATCACCTTGATGGATAGGCGTGTTGTTCATGATGATGATGGAATTGTCTGGCAACCAAGAACCAAGACTCCAAGGTAGAATTGATCTTCCCCTACCCCTTTTGCCATGGTATTGTCGGCATTCAAAAGCTCATGGTAGACAAAACCATCTTCAGACAAAGCTCCTATAAGTGCCACCTGTCTGGCCGGGCACAAGGCTCAAGACAGAAGGTTCTGTTGAAGTTAAGTCATCTGTGACACAGTTGAGGAGGGGTGTTGGAGTTACTAGCAACTGTGCAACAGAAGACATGTCAACTGAAGCACGTCCTGAACGCAAGAGGAGCAAATTGAAGTGATTGCAGTGTGAAGACATCAAAATTGAAGGTTTGAGTTGATGCGGAATTGACTTCAATTTTTTGGGAAGAATACTTTTAATGAACTTACTTGAATTCAAATTACTCAACATCAACTTCCTCAAACACAACACTACAACAATCCAACTTCAATAAACTCTTAATCCTTGAAAACTCACCAACTGATTTCAACCAGTCACTCAGCCAGTGGCAACTTTCTGGGTCAACAAATCTTATTGAAGAATCACTGTAGTGTTATTATTAAGGTATCAATCTTATTTTTATAATAAATCTGCTATCTTCAATCAGACTATTGATCTTGTTTTTCTTATTATTAAGTTGTTCATATCAGTTTTGAGAAATTCAATCTTTCATCGACTCTATTTAAATAAGAAGGAAAAGACGTTCCAAATTACTACATGGTAGCGAGAGGCACCTTCTGATAGAACTCACATAATCCATACTCAAGATGAATCAAACTTTATTGAATGGAGGCTTGGGCGATGCTCTGGAGACGCTGATCTATGTCACTCATTATAAGTACAGCATCCTGAGCAACTTAAATCTGATCAAGAATCTCAAACCATCAAGGTTAGAACTCACCTGCTCTTTTGGATCGGTTAGGGTGACTCACACGGGTAGCCTCACTCTTAATGGACGTACCATCCAGCCAGTCTTCTATGCTCCTGAATCCACAACAAATCTTATCTCGGCTGCTCAGTTAGAAGATCACGGCTTCAGAATTGTACATGTGGATGGTTCAATTCAGATTCGGGATGCAGAAAAGATTTTTTGGTGTTTTAGGTGGAATAACGGCTCGTTTTCTAGTTTTTATCCAAACTTGGACAACCTTTGCTATCTCAATGCTGAAGATACCAATTGGCAAATATTACTTGGCCATCCATTGGACCCTTATCTGAAACACTTCCTTTGCCTGAACAACATCTAGTCAAATCGCAGTCCAAATCCGTCAAAGGAATGTGAAGTCTGCAAGAGATGCAAGTTGAAAAGTAAACCCCACAAGAATCCACTGCCATCTGCGTCTCGACCCTTTGAGAAATTACACACTGACATCCTGCAGCTCTCACCTCAAACCAAGTCAGGATGCAAATATGTCCTAGTTATTGTGGACGACTTATCGGTTGCTTTTCCTGCATTGCAAAAGCCAAACAGCCAGTCGACTGCTGAAATAAATTCATGAAATCAATGATAAGACTGGTAAATTTCCTGCTTATCTTCACTCTGATCGATGAGGGGAATATACGTTGGATTATTTGCAATCAAAGCTTGAATTGCTTGGAATCTCTATTGAACAGGGTCCAGCCAATAGTCGTCAGACAAAGGGTGTGGAAAGAAAAACTGTCTCAGTAGGTAACTGAGTGTCTTCCTCCGATGTGTATTGAGTACTCTTTGGTTTCACTGCGGAGAACTGCTAGAATGGTGAGTATCTTTCTTAATCCCCAATAACAAACACTCCCTTGTTACCGCTCTTTGCACACTGCAACCCGGAAAGAGACTGTGAATGTTCTGCCTTTGATGATCTTGAAGTTTTGACTCCC
>LAVV01012883.1:0-10644 GCA_001263375.1 Puccinia sorghi
AGTTCTGAATTTATTGTGGTAAACTTAATATTCTAATTCAGGTGGGTTAAGCTGCCATGAATTGTCCCCTGGTGTAACTGCCCACCATTCCAAAAGATAGAGAGAGAGAAATGGAGAGAAACAGATGATTAGTAAGGGTTGATCCAGATTTCAACCCTTGGGGAAGAGGAACAAATAGTAGACTAAGATTAATAGAGGTGAAGAGGGCTGACTGGTCTGAGTAGTGGGAAAGTGACTTAGCCAGTAAGGGTCCTTTGGGTCCTATGGTAATCTTGGTAGTTCTGGTTGGTTCTGTTCTGAGGAATAAAAAGTTTCACTCAGTTCTATTTCACAAGTGGGTGGGCTTCAAATTCAATATTTATTAAATTTGAACCTTGAGCTAAAAAATAATTTGTCCTCTGGGACTTGCCAGGGGTTTCCCCAACTGGGGGATTATCTTCAGCCTCCGCACCTTTGTACATTCCCCAGTCAGCAATCTATTATTTCAATCACAACAGCGCTACAGTTTAATGGTCAATTGGGAATTTGACCATTGTTCCCTTGGGCTGGTGAAGCTGTTGGTCCCAAAACATCAGAGGTAGCTCAGAGTTTACTCTCCTGGTGATCCATTAAAATCAGGCCTTCTTTTTGTTTAATTTAGTGCCATAAATGATTCCCCAAGCCATAAATGTAGCACCACATAATCCAATCATCACTTGAGTTGCTTCCTCAGATTTGGCGGCTACAAGATGGATGGCTTTTTCCACAAACCCTATTGAGATCTTAGTGATTTGGGGCACCCATAATTGCAAACCAGCTCCTCCTTCACTTATGCAGGTGAGTCATGCAAATTCATGTGCATAAATGTGCATGACCCACCTGCCGACTATCACCAGACCCAAAGTGAAGGCAATGTGCGCACATTGCCTTGAGGTACAAAGGAGACCCTTTGTACCTAAAGAGGCAACATTTACATGTTGCCTTTGTTTTTGGAATGAATTATGTATACTGGCAAAGTTTTTTTCTTATTCTTTTCATAGAATCATGTGAAAGGTTGTGTGAAATGCTGTAATTGATGTTTAAAGGAATGTACACTACATCCACTTGAAATCAGAGGAAGCACAACTTCAGGGCTGATTTCCCAGTTTATAAGGGGTTTCAACTATTCCCACAGGAGGGTGTGCAGGGCACAGGAAAAAAAAGACTCCTGCACAGCCAGAATTTTGAGTCCAAGATGAACAACCCAATTCAGGTTTCCAGGAGTGGAGCTTAAGTAGGCCTTGCCAGGAGAATGAAACTTATTGTTGGGGGCTTTGCACGCAATACTGAGAGTGTTTTTTTCAAGTCATTTAGGTTTGGTACAGCTGTACATGAGCAGAAAAGACTTGGAACAAAAAATCTAAGTAGCCAGGTTTCACTAGGCAGGATTGGATCCCCCAAGAATCCAACCCCAAACATCACCAATAAGCCTTCTGCAATGGTGACATGTATTTTTATCAACTTCAATGGATTATTATTGCCTTTTTTGCTTGCTGCTGTATCAAATATCTGTCAAGGGGTTGTAGTCATGCAGGGGAAAAAAGAAATCTTGGGTCCAGATGTTTCTTGGTAGAAAAGGTTTCTGCCTTCCTCTCCTGGAGATGTTTGGAAGGTCCCCAGGACCCAAAAACAGGAAATTACATTTCCTGGAAATGGGTCCTGTGTAGCCTCCTGGGGGAATATTTGACACCCTGATACTCATTCAATCACTGTCCTGGGAAATATCATTGGAAATCCATATATTCATTAAACTGGTGGATTGGCCAGGAAAGTGGCTGAAAGTCAGATAAAAATTGATTTCAAGAGCCTGGTAGTGGGTGAAAATACAGCAGTGATGGTTCAGAGGGACTCAATCCCTAATCATGATGGCTCTCCCATGTTTAATATTTTAAAGAACAAAACTAAAAAAAATTCTGTTGACATGGAAGCCTGTGTATAGAAAAGAGAAAGGTAGAGAAACAGGTAAGTGGAAGTGGTTTATCTAGAGAATAAATCCAGGAGAAATTAAATAAAGAGAATTGAAGAGATAACTCAGGGAAAGGAGACCTACTGGTAATTTATAGTGACACTGAGCAGTGGGACAATGGTAGCTAGAATTAAGGGATCTTTGGATTCCTAGGTGATGTGGTCGTTCCGGTTGGTTCCTGTTCTGAGGATGAAAATTTGTGAGTAAACTTATTTGGTGAATTTCTACTAGTAAAGGGGTGGGCAGAATGATAACAACTGGAGCAGTAGTTCAGAGGTGCTCAGTACTAGTGGAAGTCACTATTTTAGGATTAAGAAAGAGACAATTGGCAGTGTGGATGATGATGGAAATGATTCCCACTAGTGGCAAGAATACTAATCAAAGCTGTTGAGATAATTGGTAGACAATCCGGGGAAGTGTTGACAACAATATCTCATGGCTGAATGCACTTTCTCTAAGGGAATTGGATGACTGTGGATCAATCACAGGGGCTGGTGTATCTTCAGGGATTGCTCGGAAGCGCTCATGGGAGATATCTTGCTTGTTACGGGACTCTCAGGGATCATCAAGAGTGCTCAAGGTAATGGTGCAATAATGCAGTTCAATGGTGCAATAATGTAGTGCAATGATGCAATGCTTGAGATAATTCCTAGAAGATGTGACATTAGATCAGACATGTTCTATTGAGTAAATCAATCCGTCAAATTTACCTTTTTGAGAAAGTTAAGTGGCTTGATTTCTGTTCTCTTGGGAGCCTTGTGATGGATTAATGATGACAGGAGATTCAAGTTATTCTAATAGGGGGTATCAAATATGACCAAATACACAATTATTTAATCAACTGGTTTTCAAAAATCCACCATTTTAAAAACCATGGAAATGCATGTCAAGAAGATCAAAATCCCCAAAAGTGGAATTTTGTTGAAAATTCTAATTGACTGGTTTTAATGGTGGATTTGGTCATATTTGACACCCCCTATTACCTCTAGTGTGACTGACAAACATCTTGTCCTAGTGATTGCTTTTTTTTTTAGACTTAGTGAAAACTTCTGCAAGTTCTGTTATGTTGTTAGTTTATGATATTCCTGTGCATCTCCAACCAACCAAATATAATAAAATAACAATCAACATGTATTTATTTTCTTTCTTTCTTTCTTTCTAAATATATATATATATATATTAAATCTTGGTATCTTCTTGATCTTTCAATATAACTCACCAACTGAACAGCACATGCATAAAAAAACAAGAACAAGATAGCATCACAAGAAAGAAAAACGGCAAATAAGGTATCTATTATGTGTGGCATGGAAATAATAAGAAAAACAAGAGACAAGGTGGAAGAAAAAAAAGATATCAACTCCTTGTTTTCAGAGAGGAGTTGATTGAAGATAAGATCAAGACGATGGTAAGAAGACAAAAGAGTCCATTAAAACAGGCAAAAAAAGGGAGGGTGAGACAGAAGAAAGAACAACTCCTTGAATTGATAGGGGGGTATTTGCATGTATCTTTGCTTGTGTGTGTGTACATTAAAGTAGACAAGGCATTTGAGAGCTGTTTTGATTATAAGGCTTGACGAGTGAGCTTTCTGAATGGGGTGGTGTTCGAGATGGGTGTTGTTGAGTAAGGGAGCGGAGGAGGACATAGAGCAATTGGGAAACAGAAAGGAGGCCAACACCCGGGACAGGATGGACGAATTTACATACAAGCCGCCTTCTTCAAGAGGAGTGGTGGGAGACGAGTTCATTTGTTGGGTTTCTGGTAATCTCGGGCGGAAGGTCTTGTATGATGATGATGAGAAGTGGTTTGTCTGCGGCGGAACGGGTTGAGAGAGTAGTCCGTGTGTGCCTCCCCATACTTGAGCTGTGGGGCGGGGACCAGGGTGGATAAGGCGGGTCTCATTGGGAAGGGGGACGCGGCTCCGACTAGGGTGTGTGAGAGCACGGGGGGTTCTACATGGGACGCAAAAAAGAAAAGAAAAAGATTAGCAACAGGCACTTACTTCAAAAATTCCATGAAAGGTTGGGAACTGACCGGCATACGCCATTTCTAGACGTTCCCTCCGCCTGCGTTCCTGGTCTTCGATGGTCAGTTTTTTCGAGATCCTGCGGGCAAGCGCACCGAGGCCTTCCTTGCGTTCAACCATAGGTGGGTCGTTCTGGTGATACGTCTTGCTGGCATCGAGGGCCGAGACGCTCTGGGAGCGGCCGGCTTTCTTAGGGTTAATAGAGTTCCATCGGCCGAGTGCTGCTTCGACCTTGTCTCGTAGACTCTTCCCTCTATTCAGTTTTGGATTCGCGTGACTGGGTTGGGAGCTGGAATTCGTCTTGGGATCCGAGGTCAGTTGGTCGACCTGCTCGAGATCTCGCTCGGTGGGCGCAAATACTGGCCGCCTGTGATGTCGATCGTTAACTGCGGTCATGGAGGAGCTGGTGGAAGTGTGGGTTGATGTATTGGTGGCTAAGAGGGCCTGCTGACGAGCCAGTTTTCGCTCGTGACGTTTGCGTGATCTCTCGGCCATCTACCACGATGGAAGGGATTGAAAGAACAAGAGAGATCAGTTTCATGACTACTAAAATTCATTGTGATCAATTGAGATTTGTGTCGAGGTGTGATTGTGTGTGCGAGCTTAGGTAGGTGAGGTGTATGTATGAAAATTGAGTATAAATAGATGCTCGGCCGGTTGCGAATCCGTCAGGAAGAGTTATGTTTATCCGGAAGATGCGGGGTGATGAACCTGGGCGAGGAAGTGATGATGATGATGATGATGATGGTGGTGATGTTTTGCATGTGTCTCTGTGTGTGAAGATAGATAGAGAAGGAGGGGGTGCATAAAGAGGAGGAGTGTATAATAAGTTGTCGAGGTGCTCTCACCTTGCGTTCATATTCAACATCACGTTCAATCTGACGATCATCCCGGCCCCTAATTCCGCCAACACTGCCGGACCAGCCGAATTCCTCTTCTATGAGGCTGGTGCGGGCAGCGGCTTCGATGGGGTCGATGAAGGGGTTGTTCGAGTTGTACCGACGAGACGAGGAGGGATGGATGGCTGACTTGGACCTTTGAAGCCTTGAGCCACGGTCAGAGGAGAAGACCGACTCGCAGTCAAGCCCATCGCCGGCAAACATGATGGATAAATTATGTGGGTGGTTATTCAATTGAGGAAATGGAGGTTGTGGGGTGTTCTTTGGGGGAGAGGGATGGGGGATGGAATGTTTATGTACGGGAGGAGAGTGGGGGAGGGGCTTTTGAAGAGACAAACAAAAACCAGAAAACCAAAAGGGATATTAGGAAGCAGGACTTCCTTTTGTGTGGTGTTTGTTTTTTTATTTGGTCAAATCTTAGGGGAAAGAGAGTTGCAGACTTGAGAAAGTCTAGACAGAAATACTGTCAGGCCAAGCAAAATTATTCATGAGCACCAATTTCAAAATATGGTTATGTGGCTTCAGTCAGCCAGTCAGGAGACCCATACATAAACAGAAAAGGAAAACCCCAGGCGTAATTCATAGTAGTGTACACCGCTTTAGACGGGTACCAACGAGGCAAAAAAACCCATATCAGCTGTACCATAACATAACCCCGTTCAAGCAAAACATCTGCCAAGCTACATAAAACAACTTCAACTTGGCAAACGTCAATCGCAGTACAGCCGTCTCTATACACCCATCATTCATCTCCAAAAAAGAAATACTCTCCCAGAAACTCAGCAGATGTGAAGCAGCGGGGACTGCCCTCAGCTGAGAGTTGTTTGTTTGTTCAGAGAAGAGGCCATTGTTGCAGAGGGAAAAAAACCCTTGTCTTTGGAATTTATGCTTGCAAAAAAAATAATATTAAAATTTTCTCTGAGAGAAAAGGAGAGGGAAGTGTACGCGATCTCAATCAGAAAAGAGATGCACAGATGCTGGCAACACTCATCAACGTTCTGGAACTGGATGGGGGCAAGTCAGGTTTTGGCGAACTGGTTGAGGCTCGCGAGGTGCACCGGGAAGGAAGAGCGTAAGTACACACTTGATCTCCTGATCTATTATGTATCATCATCATTCTTGCTTCTGTTTTCTTGCATCTCTGCAAGGCAGACTTATAGGAGCTGAAGGTCTGCCCTTCACCTAAACAAATGCCCGATACCACCAATATGTTCCAAATAAAAACCTCCACTGGCTCTTCTTGCCACACACACAACACACACCCTCACTCACAACTTTGAGTGGGTGGAACGAACAATGTCGCGGGATATCCTTCTTCTCCAGATCGGACATATTCCGATATGGACACTTGTTCAGGTAATCGACCGACCCAGAATCCTGCGATATGTCTGTTCGCTCTAGGAGATCAGGGCTGGGTATGACTCTCAACACAGTTATAACTCGTCATCATCAACCAGACCTTGCATTCCTAATCATCAAACAACAAACTACAAAATACAAGAATAAAAACATGAGAAAGACCGCAACGTCAGTGGTGACATTAACCTGCCAATTTTTCTTATTTTACCCGCAAATTGAAGCAGTGTTTCTTGATTGTCTGCAAAAAAAACAAATCCCCCAACCTACTGGGTATCAGTCACACACCTGAAGTGGCATGTTGGTGATGATATGTATCTCCTGCAGAAACCATCCATGAGAGGATACACAAGATGCAAAAAAAAGTTGATACCCTCCCAACTGCATGTGGAGGGACCGGTGTCGGCCCATTGAAAAACTGGGAAATAATCTGGGACCTCATTCTTTATACTGGCCAATTAGAATAAAAAAACTACACCTTGGATGTGACACAAGAAGCAAGAAAAAAAAAAAGGTTGGGATAGGATTTCTAGTGCCAGAATACTTTCTAAATTTAGTCTTTTGTTTCCTTGAAAGTTGAATCAATTCTATGTTTCAGAGGAGAGGAAGAATCAGATGAAAGCTGCAAGAGTTTCCTATACACACAATGGGTCTGAAAAACATAAAATTCAATTGGTCTGTAGGGATAATATATTCAAGAAAATTTTCAAAAAATTCACATCTTCCATAAGTTGTCTTGGAATAAAATTGGGCATCACCTTTATGATTTATTTAAACATTCACAGTTTAGGGATATTTGTTTGACTTTTCAAGTTGGGTCTTCAACATGAGACCATTTGGAGGTGTGGCCCACTGGACGTCACCATGGCGCCAGGGGTGGATCACACCTTCAAAACCCACACCGCAAGGGTGGGTCATGGGTCAAATTTTTGAAAATTTGAATTATTTTTCATTAATTTTTTTGAGGGTCACATAGAAATGTTTTTGATGATAATAAATTCATCTCCCACACTCTTGAAGGTGCCGAATTCAATGGTCAAATTTATTTTCCCCAGAAAATCGAATGAATCGAAGTACTCAAATAAACTATTATGGTGCAAGATGACACCATTATGAAATTGGTTGATGTGAGAATGGCAAAATGAATAAAGGGAACATTTAGCTTCCTGGAAGACTTCTATAATAGACCCTCTTTGGCCTTGAGAGATATCCTGAGTGATTCCCAGCATACAATAGTAAGTGCAGTGAATTCCCCCCCCCCCTAAGTTTAGATTATTACTCCATTTCACCATCACCAAAATTTTTACCAGGAACTTGAGTCTTTTTTATTTAAATACCCATTCAAAAGCTTCCTCTAGTTCTTTATAAGTATTTTATGAAAGCCTAGCACCTCTGACAAGTGGCCAATTAGCTCAAGTGCTTGCCAACTGCTTGTAGCAATTCTTGTTGCTACCTCCCTGTCAGAACAGATCCTACCCAGAAGCCACCTCTGTCTTCTTCAATTATATATCAATTAAGTTTATCTTAAAGAGTTATTTCCAACCTTAATAAATATTCCATTGGTCCCCGATGGGGCTAGAGATTGACTTGTGAAGTAATACACCTGGTTTCAGAGGGTAATTTCTGCCTTCATTAACTGTCAGCACAGAGTGATATTACTTGGCATATCCATTGAATCCCCCAAGTTTCACACGTGTAGCTAACAATACTGGCCCCTAATTCAAAATAGACTGCCAGAAATTACAGAAAACTTTCTTTTGACTCCAATTGTGAACTTGGGACTCAAATCCTTCCTCACTATGAATTATACTTCCTATAAATGATTGTTTTTCTCAGATAGGAATAAGTGAGCAAGAATTTACCAGGATAGTAAAAATTTATTCTCCTTTTAGAAAGAAATGAAATTATTCTTATTTCCTCTCTTATAATCATTTTTTACTCTTTGAACATCATTCTTTCTTTATTCAATTTTTCATTCATCCTTGGCTCCATTTATGTTTTTCCATTTTCTCTGGAATTGAATTGGATAGGATTTTTTATTTTCTGCTGGCACATGTATGAATTTAATTGATTCTGAGAAATGAGATTGGTTATTATCCCCAGTCTTTTTCCTTTTTTTGAAAATTAATAAAAAAAAAGGACAGGGCATACTGCCACCAAATCTAGAAAAATCATTGAAATTTCCACCAATAATAATCATTCTCCGTTGAAAAAGCCCTCATTCAACTGGAAAGCTGAATTATTAAATGTATCAAAGTGGAATAATACATGATAAAGAGATTTGTGGAAGTCTAAGGCTTGGGCTTCAAGCGGATGATAAATGGAAACTTATCATTGGTTTTTAACCCAAAAAGGGCGGAGCCAGCTCCCAGTGGGCTCTGCCAGCTCTCAGTGGGGTATGAGCTGACTGAGCTGGCTTTAAAAACACGGAGAGCTGAGTGAGCTACTTTGATCTTGTGCATGAGCTGGGTGAGCTGAAACAATCTGGTGCATGAGCTGGGTGATCTGAAAAAAAAAGTTAGAGCTGAGAGAGCTGGATCAAACAAAAATCACCATCACCTCCCCCCCTCATGCCAACTCAAACGTCAAAAATTACCATTACCATACAGCCTTCCTAATCCGGAAACCTGGTTGAAGTGGGCCACCTCCTCCCTGGGAAGATGATGGACAAGACGATCATGGATTAGGCAAGCCAGGCATTGATCAACTGCCACTGAGAAAATTTTTGTGGTGCTTGAGCATGGCTGAATTTCACAACTGCTGATTTGATGCTCAGTTCCAGCCATTTTCAGAAAGCCCCTGGAAAAAGGGGGCTTGGCTCATGTTTATATACATATAATTTACTACATAATATACCAGTGGTATAATATTTTTAATAAAATCTAATAGTGCCAGAGTAACACACAATTTAACTAAATGTCACCCAGAATGTTTTGAAATGGAATTTGACATGGTGTCAGGCTAAAATTCCATGAATCCTTGAAGAATGAAGAGTTTTTAATGAGAAAAAATATCTGTGAATATACTGAACTATTCTGCTTTCACATCAAGAATCTGAGTGTCTAATTTCTAGTTAACACAATCTTCATGAAATATTTTTTATTAAACAACCAGTGGATGCTGTGAGCTATGAGGACTATTATAGTAAAAGGAGGGAAAAGGAGGCTGGAGAATGATAATCAGCTATGAAACAACCAGTTGAAGCCGTGAGCTACAAGGAGTAAGATGGGATGAGGAGAGAAAAGGAGGATGGGTAATGATAATCACCGATTGAGGTGATGAGACAGATGACGGAGAATATGATGGGTGAGTTTCTAATCAAACAGAATATAAGGAACATAAAAGAAAGAAATGAATAAGACATGGTGAAAACCTATTAAACAACCAGTGGGCACCATGAGCTACAAGGTGGGAGAAGGAGGCTGGGTAATTATAATCACCTATTGAGGTAATGAGCAAAATGAAGGATATGATGATGAGTGAGGAAATAAAATAGAGAGATAAAAAGGTAAATCAAGTCTACCTACAAGGCTGAATATCATCCCAAACCTAATAGATACACAAAGAGAAATAAATTTATGATGTACCATCCACCTCACAGAACCCTAGCTGTCCTTTCTTAGTCCCCATGACATACTGTTCCTGTGATTTCAAATTTTTAAAATAAATTTCTTTTGTATTTAATGAAATTTTGAAGTTTTATAGCTAGGACTCAAAAACCAGACTAAAAAAGTAACAAGTGTTAGATGATAAGATGAAGAGACAAGAAAATTATCAATGAAGAAAAAAGTACCTCAAAGATGTTTAAGAAATATAGGAAGAAAAATGAGGATGATTTGAAAGAAAGGAAGAACACAAGCAAGGATACAAGAAATAGAGAAAAAGATGGTCCCAGGAGATTTGGTAGTGAATTCTCACCAAATTGATTTGATGATGTTTCAGTTGGTAGAGAGGAAGATTGACAATGTCAATAGAAGAGCAGAATTGAAGAGGAGTGATTGACAATGTTGAGAGCAGAGAAGAAAGTTAAGGTTTAGTTATTAATGTGCAGTGAGAAAGTAGGTAGGTTAAGTTGATTGTGGAGGGGGAGAGTAGTTTCAAGAATATGGATGTGGAGTGAATTGAATGAGTGGAGCATGGGACAAAATAGCAAGAAAGGACGTGAGTTTTCAAATGAGATTAATGGAACTTGATGGCACATTGAGATCATGTAATGTTTTGAATTGGCAAATAAGGCAGATATTTCAACAGTATTATCTATCCCAATCATATTACAATATTCTCTTGTCTTAAATTGATGAAACCTGTGACACCACCCCAAAAGGGGAGGCAATGATTGTATGTTGCCTTGATAGAAACATTGCTCTTACCTAGGAATT
>LAVV01012894.1:33835-44477 GCA_001263375.1 Puccinia sorghi
ATATACTTTGATAAGTTGTTTTGTTTGTATTTTTTATATGTTGTATCTAGTCAGGTTGTCTCTGAACTAGTAGCAGGCTGACAAGGTCCATGTTATAGTGGTTAGTCTGAGTAGAGTATTAGTAGGTTGATAAGTAGAGTCCAGTATAAATTTCTTTCCTTGAGAGGTTGAGTGGTAGTAGTAGAGAAACAACAAGAGGAATTATGCACAATCCAAGATAGAAGTAGTATTATTAGTAGTAGGCTTTATATTAAATACTATATTTCACATATTTAATCCACCTAGATTTCTTATCCATCATCAGAAAGGTCTGCAAGAATATTTATTAGGATGATCTAGGTCTGATAGAGGCTACTATACATAGTAACTCTATCTTCAAATAAGCCATCTCTATTTAAATATTGATTCAAGATTCCTCATATTTGTTTATTGCTATTATAGGGGCAGGTCTTCCAAATCAACCACCAATTTTACTGGCTTTCAAATATTTAGAAATTGATTTCCCCCCTGAGAGGATCCTTACCAAATATTATTATTTGTACAACAACAGGAGTCCCACAAGATTAAAATGTTTGTCCACTAAGCTAAACTAAATTATGGGGCCCAAAAGTGTAAGTTTAGGGGCCAATCCCCTTATTCAATAGTTTTGTATCACTATCAGCTCCCAAGATGTGCTATACTATGTTACACTGTGATAAATGTCAAAATAATTGCCTGAGTGCGCTCCATGACTTCTTCATCTCCTGTTTGCTCTCTCTCATCTCATCCTACCACCTCCTCCCTGTTCCTGTCCAAGTACCTGTTCCTGTGTCTGTGTGTCTGTTCCTTCCTGTCCTCAGTACCTGTTCCTATTAATTTCTCAGGTCCATTTCCCCTGTTCCTGTTCTTGTCCAAGTTCCTGTACTTTCCTGTCTTGTCATGTTACATGTCTTGTCCTGTCTATGTCCTGTTTCTTTTCATTTTCTCTAATCAGGCCCCCTTTGGATATTGAAAGGGGGCTCTCTAGTTGTGTTCTTGAGTCTGTCTCTGAAACTTCAGATAAAATCATTGAGTCAGATCATTTTCAAAGTCCCAATCAAGAAACCTCCAGCTCCTCTTTCACTCCATAAATCACTTCTGAAAACCTGACAATACAGTGCTTCATACCAAAAGAAAGCTACTTTTAACACTGATTGTTTGATCGCCAATGCTACAGGATTTTTCTTTTTTAGACAAAAGCGCTAGCCACTCAAATAAAAAAGATTTTTAGCTAGCAGTTTTAGTGAGGTAAAAAGCTATCCAAGACACATTTTAATCAATTTTCCCTATTTCTAACACCTTATATACATTTCCCTTTTTTTTTTTCTGTACAAAAAAAAAACATTTGAGCACACTCAATACTTTTTATATTGAGTTAAAGTTAGGGGAGATAAACTTGGAAATAAATAAGCCAACAAACTTTATCTTCGACAAGTTCCTCAATCCTTCCACCATGATGAAAAGTGGCATTGTTGAGTACAATGGCACTTTGATGTCCTGGAGAAAGGTGCTCATTGATGGAAGCTGGAAAACAACAAATGTTGGTCAATGTGAGTGAAACATCAAATCTTAGAAATAGAAGAATTAACTCAAGTTTTCTCTAAGAAGAACTCAAAGTTATATCAGATGAAATCCTCTTGTTGGATCATCATGACCACACAAACATCACTATACCTGATATTCCCCAAGTGATTGCATCTCTCATAATTCATTACATCAATTCTGTAGAGTTTTATTCTGATTAATTGAAAGTAAGGAACACCTTAATTATCTTTTACCAAGTACTAGTATTCATCAGAACCACTCTCCATACTTTCTTCTTTCTTAGTTTTTTTCTGGCCCTGAAAGGGTTTTCCTTATTCTCTTATCTTATTCCTTAATTCTAATTATTATTATTTTTTTTTTTTTAATCTGTAAGGAGAAGAAACAAAATTGATTAAATTAAAAGATATTCAATTTAATTCAGAATCTAAAGACTTGATATAAGTTTTTATAATTTAACGATTAAGCTTATAAAAACTCCTTCATGCATCACAAGGCTCCTGAGAGTGCAATGGTGCAATGATGTAATGAATAAAGTATGTCTAATTGATGTTAAATCATCTGGTAATTAATTAGAATGTAGCCACATCACTGCCTTGCAGATCACTCTGTTTGATTTCTGACCCATGAGCAATTCTGAGAATACGCTTCTTCTGGTATTGATCCACTGTAATCCACGTCCATCTGGAAGTGCATTCATCCCTCACAATATATTGAACTCCACAAGAAATATCATCTCTACAGCATCGATTAGGAAGAAATTTTACTGCAAGATTAATATAATGATGAAGCTATTTCCGGTTATCCTTTTACTTTTCAAAACTCAGCTTCCAAACCAGCTTATAATATTTAATCTTACTGTTTAGTAGCATATTATAAGAGGATGACAGGCTTGAATGTATGTGTGGTCCTATCTCTCTCACCACATAATGCCCTATAACTTGAGTACGGGAGTAAATGACATCAACGCATAAAAAGGCTTCTGACACATATGTGGAAGTACTTGAGCAGTATTTTTTAATGATAGACCTGAGTCAGAAAACAACGTCGGATGTAGGAAGGTGGGTTTGTAATGTATGATGCCCAAGATATTGTTGCAAGTGTGTGTGTGTGTTCCTATAACCCGAATAAGGCTTTGACTGATTGTTGTATTGTTTTGTGAGTTGTTGATATCTGATTCCGAATTGAGATTGCACTATCCCTTGTCTGAGTCTGAGAATGACTCGCTTAATTAAATTTGTACAATTAATTTAATTTTTTTTTTTAATTTTAATTTTTTTTTAAATTTCTTCTCTCCCCATTTCACACTCGCTCACACTTCATTCACTCACTCAACCTCTTCTCGCTTTCTTCTCCGTAAACACTTTCAGATGGGAAAACAACAACCACTCCCAACAAGAACAACCCCAACACTACCAAAGAACTCACAACTACCTGCAACAACAACTACCTCAAAGAACTACAAACCAACTCAACAACCAGATATCAACAACCCACTCCTATCATCAAACATCCACCAACAACAACTAACACTCCTCAACCAACAAGAACTAGAATCATTACGCAGAATACTCTGTCCACCAACAAACCAATCACTCAAATTAAACTCACCACTCTCACAACAACTATGCTCATCACCAGAAGCTCACTCAAGCCCTCCACCCAATAATCAACTCCCCCTCCGAAGAAGATCACTCCTACTCCCACGTCAATCCCTACAAGGCAACGGAACCGGTCCAAGCGCAGATGGATACCCTAGATGCACCGCCGTATCCAACGCC
This sequence comes from Puccinia sorghi, assembly GCA_001263375.1. Classification (NCBI taxonomy): domain Eukaryota; kingdom Fungi; phylum Basidiomycota; class Pucciniomycetes; order Pucciniales; family Pucciniaceae; genus Puccinia; species Puccinia sorghi. Next base: position 37,177 of record LAVV01012894.1, read on the forward strand.
ATCCTATCCTGCTTCCCTGAACCACAAACCATCCTGCTCCAACACACTTGGAGCAAATTCATCTGGAACAACAACTATCCTACCTTCATAGGCTCAAGGTATGTTTTCTTTTTTTCTTTTCCAAAACCACCACCGAACAAATATGTCAGTTAACAAAAAAAAAAACCAATCCCAGAAATGTCGACATCTACCTCTACAATGCCGACTCGGAAACACCGGTCGCGAACTGGAGGGACATCCCTAACGATCGAGGTATGATTGGAATCTATGCCGACGATTCCTGGTTTCCACCCGTCACCAGCTGGCAGGACGGTCGCAACTTAACCTACCCCTACTTCTTCATCATCACTACCGCCGGCGCCGTCATCACCGGCGGCGAACAACATCAGGCCACCTTTCATGTCGTCCAAACCGCCCCCCCTCCTGCATACACTACTGCCTCCCTCGCCTCGGCCTCCTATACCAGTCAGTTATTGGCTTCTATCTCTAGCCACTCCGCTCCCTTCCCCTCCGCTACTCCCAACTCTAGCCTTCAACCTGGGCCAAATGGCGGCGAGCCCTTCCCCAAGTGGGAAATAGCTCTTATTGGTTCGTTTTTTTTTCCTCTCCTCTTCCTTATGTCCTATGCACTAATAAAAACAATGTGTTCAGTGGTCCTTGGCGCTTTTGCGCTTCTGATCTTTTTGGTTGCAGCCTATCTAGCTTTTACCAATGCACGCAAACGACGACAAGTACGGATCTGGCAAGCGGCGGCACTTGGCGCTAAATCGGGTAGTGGCGGGAGCATTGCGAGCCACAGTCCGATGATCCAGAACGAAGGGGCTGCGCTAATTGGGCACCAAAAGGCGCGAGGAGGTGGGGTGACCTCGGCACGGGATCTGCACTCGCCGAGCAGCTCGCGGCCGGGCTCACCGCTGTCGGCAACCCATCATGCTACCAACGCCTTTGTGATTCCGGCATCGGGCGAGCACCACCACCATGCCCCAGGAGCTTCAGAAGCTACATCGACACCGGATGGGCCAATTACGTCGGTGGATGCCTCGATAATGGCCGACGCTTTCCGGAAGGCATTGCGGAAGCCCGAGTTTGCGCTGCCGGAGAACGTGCCCGCCCACGACGATGCGTGCTCGTCATCCAGCAATCATCCCAATCAGCGGGCTAAGAGCCCCCTCTCCAACAAGCTCCCAACTCATAATCAAGAGGAGCAGTCCTCCAAAACCCCCTTGAACGTCAGAGAAAGTATGTACGCTCAGGTCGTCTCACTCCACGACAACCCTGAAGACCCCGACGAACCCGATGCCGACGAGGCGAGGGAAATCATGGACCGCGAACTCGCTAGTGAAGGCCGTAGTATGACCTCGGTCGATAACCGTAAACGGCCCCAGGTCCATGGCTAATCTCGCCCCCATTAAGAATATTCTTTGATATACCCATTTGGTCTTGCCTAATAGTCTTCTTATAATACCCAGTTTTTCTCCCCTCATATATCTTCTAGTCTGATTCCCAACAACAAGAACCCCCCCTTTTTTTCATGACGCGGCATTCCATCTTCTGACTATCATTATATATATATATATATACATATATCTGATATACCTTCGACGTTTTTCTTTCCTCAAATATCCACTCGACACTTATTTATATATATACTTTTTTTCCGTATATATATCATTTTGGGGCATTTGTTGATGTTGTTATTGTTATGTGTGTGTCGGGGGGATGGGAGTTTTTTTTTTCGAAAAGAAGGGCGGAGGAGGAGAAATTCCAAAGTAGTAGCAGAAGAAGCAAGCGGTGGACAACGGATACATATTTATATTGTCTCTCATATATCCACCACCTCTTCCTTTTTTTTCATCACATACACAATCATTCATTCATTCATTCCTTTCTCTCACACTTCTCTCTTCTTCTTCTTCTTTTTTGTTTTGGCTCGTTCGTGGGCGGGAAGTCTTACAAATAATCCAATATATAGTTATATATATTTGTTTGTTTCATTGGTTAGAAGAAAGAGAGAGAGAGAGAATGTGTAAAGGAACTAAAGACACAGTGCTTTTCTTTGCAAGAAACCACGAGTCTCTGAGCAACAACACACGAGATGAATGAGCAAACCTGGTAAGGATGAGAGTTGAGAGACAAAAGGACTTATTATTATTAATTTTCCAGAGGGGCCCCATTAATTCTCTGAAAAGAACTTGGAGACATAATACATCATTCTTTTGCATTTTGCTGCCAGAAATTAGAGTGCCAAAAACTTTTGTCTAGGCACTGTACATGAGTGGCTGGAAATAAATTTTTGTTCAAGTTCATAGTGCTTGAGCACATGGCTCAAGGGACCATTTCCAATTTTTTTTTTTTACTACTAACAGTCAGACGAGTGCTTTCTAGTAACATAAAAAGCAATATCATACATTATCTTAACATGTCTTCTTCTAGGTTTTTGGATGGCACAAAATAAAGGGAAACACCACTTGGTGGCTGTGTGGAAGGCCAAAGTGGTTGGTCTGGTAGCCAGTGGCTTGAGCATAGCTCAAGTTGCTTGGCTTTCAAGGCTGGCTCAATCAAATGTAGATTCCATCTTGGAGAGGAAATTGGATCAAGGTATTGAAGTGGTGGATTTAGCTGTTTATATAATAAATGAATTGATTGATAATGTGTATCAAGGATGGATAATCAAATATGTGTATAAGTGAGTGAATCTATGAAAGTGAGTGAATCTATGAAAGTGAGTGAATCTATGAAAGTGAGTGAAACTATGAAAGTGAGTGAATAAAACTTTGAGTGAAGAAATAAGGGAATTATTTATAGGGTGATTGATGCTGAGAAAATATCAGCTGCTGACTTTTCCTGGTGGAAATTCATTACTTTTTATTTTACTTTATTTTCTTATTATGAATGTGCCACTTGCCTAGCGCATTCATCTTTCTTTTAATGCCTGCTAATGCACCTGTCTCAGTGGAAATTGCAGCAGAGAATGCTTCTGGCTGAGAATACCAGAAGCATCTGATACATCAGTATGGCTTTCAATGGTCAAGTTCCCTTCTACAGGGATTGCACCTTCAACACAAGGCACTATTGAAAAAGTCAAACAATCTGGAAGGTCATGAAAAACTAACATTTGAGACTTGAAGAAAATAAAGTCAGCCCTCCAAGCTATTATTGGGAGTGAAATCTGTCCTTAAATTCAGGGACTCTCACTGCCCAAATCACCACCCTGACCCTCTCAAATCAAATGCATGATCTGGGCTTCAAAAATCAAGTTACTGTCAAGGAAACCCCTATGTCAATGATGTCCAAAGGAAGAATATTATCAAGTTTGCTCAGATTCACCTTGCCTTGAACATCTAGTCAGACTGGAAAAAAAGTCATTCAGTCCGACATATCATTGTTTGAAACTGGAAAGACTTCTCACTTGGTTTTGGTCAGGCAAACAAAACTAGATAAATAAAATACATGTCTGTATGTCTAGAACCCACCATCAAGAGTGCTTGCACCTCAACAGTGGTTTGGGGTGGTGTTTTTGAACCAACCTGGTATTTGTACTGCCAAAGTCTTGAAAAGCAATTGAATTCATCTAGCATGTCTACAAGCCTGGCTTACACCAACCCAAAAGGGGAGGCAATGATTGTATGTTACACCAAGCAAAGCTCTCATCTGACTCTCTAACTCAACCCAAAATCAGAAACAAACTCCCCAACTGGCTATCTGAGTCTCCAGACCTCAATCCAATTGAAAATGTTTGGAAGGTCCTCAAGACTAATGTTCAGCCATCCAAAATCTGTCTGTGAAGATGCAACAAGCACTCAAACATGCCTGGAACATTCTCCCTTAGTAAACACCTGGTAAATATTATCAATTCAATGCCTCAGCAAATGCAGCCTGTCATAGATGCAGATGGAGGCCCAACTCAATGGTGAAAACTTCTGGTTCCATTTTATTTTTTATTTATTGATTTTTTCCATTTTTCCAAATTATCTTTTTATATTTATTCACATGCTCAGCTATGTTACCCTTATTTTTGATCTTTTTTTTCTTTCAAAACTCTGTTTTTTTTTTCCCTACAATGATCAAGAAAAAGACATTAATCAATTGTAAGGATGTTGACACTTGACATTTCTGACTACATAATTCTTTTCAACCGCTCAATGTTCACACTCTTGAATTTTTTTATTTTTTTTGTATTAATGAAAATATATATCTGGGCACTGTATGTACATATTGTCGGTCGGCGGCTAGGTTTCGCCGCTTTGGGGGACACACTCTCCTAAGGGTGTCTATAGCCGGGTCTTGCGCACCCAGACTCTCCGCTTCGTGGGCTGGGTTCCTCGTCCTGGATGGGATACCTTCTGTTGCAATCCTTAAAAGAAAAGATGCTTACATGCAGTGGAAGAGCATGTCTGTTGATCGCATGACCGACCTTCCGGCGCTCCATAGGTCAAGTACACATGATCGTGTTGTTGTGCATCTTCACGGCCTGTGGTTGGGATCCGCTTGTCTCTCAGCGGTAGTGGCAGGGGTCGCAGACGCCGTGTCCTGGTGTCTCACATCACACATCCCCCAGTTCATGGGCAACATTCCTTATCATTAGGGCATCCGGATCGGTCGGCAAGTTTGGACGGGATTAAGGGTTTTTTTTGTAATCCGCCCAACCGTTAACCGGTTTGGTGCAGACTAATAACCATGCATTAATATATTCTCTTTGCCCGGAGATCCAATTATGTACTGCTATGTACTAGTGGGCACTAAATTTTAGTGCCCAACTAATCTTGCCAGATTATTAGTCCATTTCGCGGGCTCGTAAGCTTCTATAATCTTACATTATGTTCCAACCTGTGCCGTTTCACTCCGGCATTATGTGGTACTCTGTACGGCGCCGGGGGACAAACTTGCCTCAAAATTAGCAACCGATGCGGATACTCTAATGACATACATTATTAGGACTGAGCTAAAGCAGTAGTAGTAAATCTAACATCTTGCCTTTAGTTAGCATACCCATATGTCAAAATCAATCCAAGGCACGCAAAAATCCGAGCTCTCCATTGTCTCGCTCACCTCTCCTTAAACATCCGAGCCCACTGCACATGAAGCATTGCTTGCTTGCTGATAGATAGGTTTTCTATCGGGGCGACAAGAAATAAATCAATAAAAAACTACATTTATAATTAATAATTGTCTCAAAGGGAGAAGTAAATGTTTGTGTACACATGGGTTTACAGTTAATTTTCCAGCTTTGTCGTCTGCCCTGGTTTCAGAGAAGTTTACTTGAGCAGTACGATCAGAAACTAGGCAAGATTAATCAAAAGGAGGAGCGGAGAAGAGAGTAGCAATCAATAAAAGCAGAAGGGATGGAGGGGAAAAAGAGAGAGAGAGAGAGAGAAAGAGGGAAAGAGAGGGACAGACGAGGAGGATGGCGACTAAGCCAAAGATCGTCCAACAGGCCCCATCCTTGGCAATCTTCTGGAACAGAGTATCCATCCGCTTGTTGGCCCGTGTCAGCCGGCTCGACGTAAAGTCCATGTCGTGATCCAGCTCGTCTAGCAGCGTTTCTTGCACTTCCAGCTCCGACGAAATGTGTAGCGACAGATCCCGCTGTCTTGATATAGCATTCGACAGTTCATCAAGCGTCCTATCTTGGTCTGTTTATTGTATATATATAAATCCCCAGAGAAAAAAAAAAGAAACAATTGGCATGTGATCAAGCTAGCTGTTCTGGTTAGAAGGGAGCAGATTTTTTTTTTTGATCAGTGTTTCAGGGCTTGTGGTGAAGAGACTTACCATCGAGGAGGACTTGTTGAATGCGTTGGACCTGCTCGTTTTCTGACCTCATGATTTCTTCGTCCTCTTCGAGAGCTCTTCTAGAGCGAGGTCGGGAGGGGATATCAATAGAGGTTTGAAGCAGGTCAGAGCGAGAGTGGTGTTGTGTATTCGGAGAGGACTGGTCGTGATGGGCTGTTGAGGCGGTGTGGCCTTCGTCCACGTCAATCAAAGGTTGATGAGCTTCGGGCGAGGGCAAGGCGAGATCTTGGCCATCAATGTCGGCCTGGATGGCGGGAATGCCTCTGACGAGGGCGACAATTCTGGCATACTGATCCCTGAGACCGATCAGGATGGGGTCATGTTCCTGGAGACCATTCTGGATCAGGCCCTCCCGCAGACATAACAGGTTCTTGAGGATCTTTGACTTGGTCGTCGGATTCACCGCAAGCTCCTGCGTGTTCTGTTGCGATAACTCTAGGATCCATGTCAAAAGACTCGTCGATATCGACGACAGTCGCGCCGCACTCGGCGGTGCCTTCGTTTCCGTTCCATTCGCCATTCGGTTCATCACTGAAACTGAAAAAGTTTCCTAATTTTCTTAACTTGTTCTGATCAACTGGGAACAGAGCCAACATTGGGCGACCGCTACTGGGCGTCCAGCAGACCACCACAAAATTGCATCAGCGACCCCCAGACGATCCGGCACACCCAGTCCGGATAGGGCTCATCCGCAGCCCGATTCAGGCATATTTGGCCCGGATACCTACCGGATCTATCCTTTTTGCAGCCACCGCCATGTCTTGAATCTTGCAAGTGCCAATATCATTTGCATGCAAGAGTCTCAAGATGCACTCTCAAGGTCCTGCCCGCCCATCAAGCCCCGACTCAGATATCGAAACCTTGACTCCAGAGATATCCGATGGCATACCCACAAAAAGTTGGGTTTGGCAGTACTTCAAGACTGTTTCTATTGACAACGTACGCTGGAACATATGCCAGGCCAACAAAGTACCTGGTAGCACATATATCTCTGCACTCTTGACAGAAGGAAGGCCGTTGACTGGCTTGTAAACCCCTGCGTGACATCTTGAGTTTGAGGAGAGAGGACAAAAAAAGGAAAAACCCAACAAAGGCCAAAATATTCTCTGCACTCATTTTCTAAAACTCAAATCAGCGTTCAGTCTGACTTGTGATGTTTGGACTTCGCCAACTAACCTATCTGTCCTAGGCATTGCCCACTCTGATTTTGATCTCAAATCAATTGTCTTGGCCGCAAAGCTTGTCGAAGGTAACCACTCTGGTCTCACTATTGCAACTCATCTAGCCAATGCACTCAAGAAATTCAAACTCAGTGATTGCATTTTCTGCATCACAGCTGATAACTCTCTCAATAATACAACTATGGCTGCACACCTCAGTAATTTCATTCCTTTTGATAAGTCTTGCTGCATTCTTGGATGCATGGCTGATGTGATCAATCTTGCCGCTGTGGAGCTTATATAGGCGAGGGGGTGACTGCGGGTCTCAGCAGTTGCTGCCACTGAGGA
>LAVV01012905.1:7878-18515 GCA_001263375.1 Puccinia sorghi
TGACCTAGGGTAGTTTTGTGCGCTGAATCTGAATCTGAATTGATATTGTTATCTTTGTTCCATCTTGAGGTCCTTCTTGTGTGTGCTGGTCCTTTGGAATTACCACACCGTTCTAAGCTCCAAGACTGCACTGACAAAGGTCAACATGTTGTTGTGTTGTGGTTGTGGTGTGGATGTGTCTTTGCTGCAAGCTGGGTTGGGTTGACAGAGGAACAAGCCTCCACCCAAGGGTGGAGGTTTTGCAAAACCCAGCTTCTGTGGTTCTCTCAACCATGGAAGCTAGCACTGCAAAAAAAACTTGCTCAACTGCCTGCAGTTGACATGCAGAAAGTCCCAGGAAGCTTCTGTTACTCCAACCATTCTCCAAAAGTGATTCAACTGAGCTTTGATGCACAGTGACTGTGCCACAAAATCTACCTATGCAAACATGTGGAGTTTGGATGGCAGCTTGGCTCAACTGCAAGCAAGTTTTTTTTTGCAGTGAAGGTTGGGTTGACAAGGGAACAAGCCTCCACCCAACGGTGGAGGTTTTATTCATATTTGAATACAACGGTGGTACTGCCACCTGCGGTGCACCGTCATGAGAAGGTTGGACAGACAATGGTTGCTCAACAAGCGTCACCGGGGCGTGGTTCGCAAAACCACTGTAGTTGGAGAGCCAGGCTCTAACCATCCCCAATGGGTCTGGGTGAGGAGGGTTGGGACGAGGGATGGCACACCTTCTGGGTTGGGCCAACCATCACCGATCATTTTTTTGACCCGGTGGTGTAGGAGTTATGAAAAAAAAGAGATCATGATAGCTCCCACCCGACTTTTTCTTCTTTCAAAAAGAAAGAAAGACGTTGAAGGCTCAGACAGCCGTTTGCAAGTTCTCGAAATGATCGATCATGCGTGCACTCCATCGGGATTAGTTATCGCCAACTCGCAACCTTTCGCATGATCAGAAGGAAGGTCGGTTTTGAAGCACTTGGCTTTGTTAGATTGTGGCCGTTTTTTATTTTTTTACATTCCGTTCCCGGCTTCCTTCCCGCTGATGCATAGAAGCTAGACACTTTTTTTTTCTACGTCATACCGGATGGACCAAGACGATGGCTACTCCGGAGTTGATGTCATGTAGACGAACGGTAGTAATTCCGTGTTGGTCGGATATAGGGTTTTTTTCTAGCTTTGGAGGGAGTGTGATTGTTTTTCGCAGCACATGCTACAAGCTACCAGCTTATAAATGACAGTTGTGTGGGGTGATCTTACACTGATAGGGAAACATGATCAGTGATGAGTGAGCCATTTATTAATTAATTGTAGGTGCATAGTTGGTTGTATATATATGTATATATATATAAAGCCCCGCTTTTAAATCTCGTGAAATGATTACTACTCTCCCAGTGTCCGCAACCATCTCAACCTCCAAGTGAAAACGAGTCAGTTGGCATCGCATGAAACTGATATTGCTGGCGTGGCTAATCACTCAGGCGTGGCTTATCACACCGGCGCCGTGGCACTGCCCACGATGAACGAGGAGAAGATGATGACGACTGGCTTATTATTATATAAGAAGGAGCACCACCCTCAGCATCCTCCGCCCCCTTCTGGTCGTACCATGACCAAACAACCGCACAGCATCATTAATCAGGCCCAACACAGCGAACATATAAAACAGCAGAGCCAATTAATCAAGAAACTTGACCAGTCATTCCAACTGCCACCAACCGAGAAACTCATCGCTGAATTCCCCTCCTGGCTCTTTCGCTCTGTCCTCCTTAAGGGTTTCCTCTATCTCACTGACGCTCATCTCTGCTTCTACGCGTTCCTCAAGAGAAATCAACGACAACTAGATCAGCATCGTCCCCCAACAAAGTCCGGAATACTCTCCCGTCGTCATGCACGCAAACTTAACCAACCTCATAGCACAATCAAGAGCTGGTTCATCCTCAAGGATACCATCCTATCCTGGTACCCTTCATCACACCAATCCTACTTCCCAACCGGTCAGATCGACTTGCACTTCTGCACAAAGGTAGAACCTGCTCCTTCCCACCACTCGCAACATCCAACCCAATTCAAACTAGTCGTCTCGGGCAAAGTTTACACGTTCTGCAGCGACACCCAACAATCCATGCTCGAATGGGTCAAGGCAATCCAACAAACCATCTTTGCCTCCCAACATGGCGGTCAGAACGTCAAGATTGTCATCCCATTAACCTCCATCGAAACGATCGAAAAGTGCGACTCGATCCAATTTGCTCAAACCATTTGCATCAAAATTAAACAAAACGTCCCAGTAGTACCTTTTATTCAAAAGAAACAATCCAACATCCCACCAGAAGAGATCGGCGATCGTTCACTGGTCGATTACTTTTTCGGTTTCCTGCAAGATTCTCAAACTCCTTACGAATTACTCATCGCCGCACTCGAACGTGTCAAACAAGCATCACCTACCGAAACAACTCTTACTCTTGTTCCTGCCACCCCCTGTCCCATCAGGGATTCAACCCGCTTCAAAATCATCTCTCACACAACTACGCACACAGACCAGTACTACTCGTCAAACTTATCCCCCGCCATCATGTCTTGTTGTTCTGGCAGTCAAACTCCCATCTCACCCGATACCAACCACCCACAGTCCTCCTCCAACCCAGATGAACGCAAAACTAAATTCACCGACAAGATTACCAAGATTGCCAGCACCAGTAACAAGTTTGTCGGTAGTCCTATCAGACCTGCTTTCGATACCGTCAAGGTACACAGTCCCCGTCCTATGAGTGCTAGCGCAATCCTCCCACGCACTATGGAACCATTCACTCGACCTTCCACCCCCGACTCTGCACCCTCCTCTCTCATCTTTCAATCCACACCTCCCTCATCCTCTCCTCTTGATCAGGCCGTCAAGAAATTATCCGATTCCCCATTCAAACTCGACAAGCTAACTCGCTCATCCACCGTTGTCCATCAATCTCCCAAGGATCGTCGTTCTCAATACTCCACTTACAACCCTCGAGTAGAGAAATCTCACACCAGCGCCCCAACCTCCACCCACAATAATTCCCCCATCCCAACCCCCCACGAGTCCCCCTCTGTAGAACACAGCAAGTCATGGGCGCTATTACCTGGCTGGCTCAAGAACGTGCCTGTGCCATTGATCAATCCTGCAAAAGGTACCCCCAACTCGCCGAAGGCTTCTTCTACTCCACAAGATCACTCACCTGTCTCGGTAATCAAGAAGGATGTGCCCAACAGATCAGCCAGCACCGATAAACTATCTGATGAAGATCGCCCTCCTCGACAAGCCCAACTCACCCCCAAGGATCAACTCAAGTTCGAAACCGAATTTAACTTCCTCAACCCAGGCACCCTATCCAAATCTACCCATTCAGAAGGCGGCTCCACCATCAGATTATTATTGAAGACCAAGTGTAATCTGCTTAGAGGCGGCTCTTCCATGTACGGCCAGGTTTATCTAGCAAGCCCAATTCACTCGCTAAAGCAGATCAAGAACCCGCGCAAGAGTTGCATCTGTTTCAAAGGTCAGAAATGGATTAGTAGTGCCCCAGTCAAGATGATCCTGCCCATTGAAGCCCTCACAGCTGTCCGAACCGAAGCTCTCAAGTTGTACCTCACCACTCAACCTACTGATCTCCTGAATGGTCCAGAGGAAGTCTGCTTTGAATTCGCCACCGCAGAACAGATGAAACCTGTCCACGACCAAGTTATGAGAATGATTGAAAGCAACAAGCTTCAGATTGGCGATGAGCAACCCCAAGCAGAAGCAGAAGCAGAAGAAGAAGAAGAAGAAAATGAAGAAGATGATGAATCGTCTTTGCCAATCATGTTCCAATCGTCAAGCTCCTCGTTCTTAACTTTCAAGCCCAAGTCGAAACTTCATATCACCTGTTTGACCATTGGCTCTAGAGGAGACGTTCAACCCTACATCGCATTGTGTCAACAGCTTCAACTGGATGGCCACACCTGTCGGATTGCCTCACACGGGGAGTACCGGAAGTGGGTGGAGGGCTATGGGATTGAGTATGTGGAGATTGGAGGCGACCCAGCGGAGCTGATGAAGATCTGTGTCGACAATGGCATGTTCACCCTCGGTTTCCTCAAGGAGGCCTTCTCCAAATTCCGCGGCTGGCTCGACGAGCTCCTCGTCTCCTCGTTCGACGCCTGTCAGGGCACCGACCTCCTCATCGAGTCGCCTTCCACCATGGCTGGTATTCACATCGCCGAAGCCCTCCAGATCCCCTACTTTAGAGCTTTCACCATGCCGTGGACTCGCACCAAGGAATACCCCCATGCCTTTGCCGTACCGGATAGGAAAATGGGAAGTGGATATAATTACATGACGTGAGTATTCCTCTCAGTCATAATATCTTAACAAGTTCTGGCTGTGCTAACCCTACTTCATGAACAGTTATACCGTGTTTGATCAAGTTTTCTGGAAAGCGATGTCTGGACAAGTGAACAAATGGAGGAAGGAAAAGCTAGGGTTACGCTCAACGACCTACGAGAAATTGGAGATCCACAAGGTTCCGTTCCTTTACAACTTTAGTCCGAGCATTGTTCCTTCGCCCTTAGACTGGTACGAATGGATCCACGTCACCGGCTATTGGTTCATCGATGAGGACGACCCCAATAAACTTCATCAGCAGCCATCTCTCACCCAGTCTTCTGACCCCCTTAGCGATTCCCTCATCGACACTCATAAGTCCCCTATCGCCCAAATGAACTTGCAGTCACCTACCATCAAATCACCTATCGGTAAGCCTACCGCCGAGAAATCCTCCTGGGATCCGCCTGCAGACTTGGTCTCTTTCTTGGATCGTGCTCACAGTCAAAACAAGAAAGTTGTGTATATTGGTTTCGGATCTGTGAGTAGATTTATTTATTTATCTTTTAAAAAAATGAAAAGACTTTGTGTACAAATTTTTAATCAATTTATTGGAAATGATTAGATTGTGGTTCCTGATCCTGAAGCGACAACCAAAGTGATCATTGAGTCAGTGAAATCTGCGGGGGTTTATGCGATCATATCCAAAGGATGGTCAGAAAGATTACAACAGAGTAGTCCCGGGACGAAGAAGGGGAAACGGGCTGCGGCAGAAGAAGAGCACACCGAGGAGCCGGAAGATCAGTCGATGATATACCACATCAACTCGATCCCGCACGACTGGCTGTTCCCGCGGATCGATGCGGTATGTCATCACGGAGGGGCGGGGACGACGGGGGCGAGCTTGAGGGCAGGGTTGCCGACGATCATCAAGCCATTCTTCGGCGACCAATTCTTCTGGGCGGAGCGGGTAGAGAGTCTCGGCATCGGCGCCGCCATCCGCAAACTTACCGTCAAGAACCTCACCCTTGCGCTCCTCCATGCTACCTCCGATCCCACTCAGATCTCCCGTGCGAAGCTCGTCGGCCAACAGATCAGCGCGGAAAATGGCGCCGCCAAGGCCGTCGAATGTATCTATCGTGACCTCGATTACGCGAGGTCCTTGATCAAGCGATCTCCCATTAGAGCCGTGGATCCTATTCCTGGTATGCTTCTCTCTGAAACGTTTTATCCTTCTGATGATGACTAGCTGACCTATATTCTTTTAAAAAAGCTGCCTCGATCACTGAGACCAAGCCCAATAGTCCTGAGACGATGCAAGACTTCAACCGGTCGTCAGCGATGAGCAAACAAGAGCTCGGTGACTCCCCATCTAGAAGCTGTGGAGAAGTACTGCTACAGACGGAGACGGAGTCGGAGATGGAGTCGTCCGGGATATCGAGTGAGGGAGAGTCGGCTCCCGAGTCGAGTCTGATGCTGATGTCGGCGCACTCCTCGGTGTCGGTGGAAGACGGGCCAGGGCTCCCGAGCGTCCGGTCGTCCGATGACTACTTTGACTGTCAGCCGGCGCCCGTGCCTTCTACTAGCAACACCACCGTCGTTCCTTCGCTCGCACAGGCCACAATCAGGACTGTCGAAGGCCCGCCTTCCCACTGCCTTTCGGGCCAGAAAAGCGACACCACTCTCGCCCCTCCTAAACCCTCTACTGCCGATCAGGACCATCTTCCAGCTGTCGACCCATCAGATCCGAAAGGCAAAAAATCTGCCACGGCGACAAAAAATGTCGCGGCTGCTGACGACGAGGGCTCTAACTCTTCTTCCAGCTCTTCTTGGGATATTCTCTCCCAGCTCTCCAAGTCCGATCCGCCCTCTAATCCCGACGTTGATGCGTCTTTCGTTCGATTTTGAACGTCATCTTTTCTTTTCTCCTTTTCCCTCTCTTATTTTACATCAATGACTCGCTTTTTTGTTTTGTTGGATCTTCATCTGTCTTTTCTTCCTCCGTGTGTATATATTTCTACTGCTGTTGTTTTTTTTACGATCCTAGTTATTCTAGTATTTCTAGTTTCCCTTCCTTTTCTTTCTTTTGTTGACATTGTCGTTGTTATGACTGGCTCTCTCTCTCTCTTTCTCTTTGATTGTCTGTTGTTGTTGTATTGACCAGAGTACTTTCTTTTTTTTTTCGTCATGACATAATATACACATACAAGAAAACAACTGATGATGATATTTCGTCATACTTTTCAAAAAAAAATGTGTTTTGTAAAAAAACAAATTGGGAAGGAAGGACTGGCGTATTATGAACAGGCTTATACGAATTTTCCATTGTAAAAGAAAAGAAAAGAAATCTATTCTCAGGATCCCATCCACCGGTCACGATTTCGTTTGCTCAAAACTTTTCTCATCCTCATGTTCCTTGGAAAGGTGTTTTTGCCGGTTGCACATTATGACGTATCGGGGGGCTTCAGGGGTAAACCCGGGAAGTTCGGGAGAGCGACGATCACCAAGCAGAATCGCACACGACTCCCAACAGCAAACTGAAGAAGACATGAACAAAACGCACTCGGCACGACTACTGCTGCGAGCAATACATCCAACAGATCTGCGAACGAGCATCAGCAACCCAATAGCCGCACAGACAAGATGCAACTCCAAAACCACAAACACCATCAAATCGAGCTCAAAGGCTTCGAGTAGTATCATCATCAACAGCAGATCATCAACACAACTGCCGCCGGCTCAATCATCCCATACCTTGCCATCCCAAGCTGCATCCTTATCTCCCTCTGATCTTCCCATCCTCGACAAGCCCAAACCATCCCCAGAGTTGTTGGTCTCCTCCTTCGAGGAACCCTTGGTGGGTCTCAGTCCTCCTCTAGGTTAGATTAATCATCAAACACGCCACCATCAAACTCACCACCAAACTAGACACTAAAAAAAATATTTTCATTCTTCTTCACAGTCCAGCCGGATAACAACAGCCCAACTCCGCCACCACCCAAGCCGCCCAAGCCAAGCCCATCATCTACCTCATTAACAACCCCCTCAAGCAGCTCCTCGAAGGAATTCAAAGTGTTACCCACCCACGCCTTTCACACGCATCGATTTGTGCAACAACTGGAGCGATCGAATCTGGGGTCAGAATGCGCGAAGGAGATCCTACGATTTGTGGAGAGCAGTCTGCGATCGTCGGAGAAGCGATGGCTGTTGACGGGGCCGTCGGGCGGGATTGTGTCCAAGTCGTATGCGGAAGGCCAGGCCTATCTGTATAACGCAGCACTGGGAGAGCTGCGCACGGAGGTGCAGGTCAAGGCCCGAAACGACGGCATCGTCCTCAAATCCGCTAGCAATTCCGTCCAGCGCGAAATCGATAACCTCAAACAGAAACTCAAGGAAGATATCTCGGCTCTCAAGAACGAACTCCAGCTCGAATTTAACCATCGTAAGGAAGAGGCTAGCGAGGATCAGAAAAAATTGGAACTCTCCATCCAGGAACTTAATAGCAAAGTATATCTCTCACTCTCTTTTATTCAAGTTTGATAAAATGCTGTCCTGATCTCTTTTCTCTTTCGTTACCCAGTTTACCATCTTAGTGAGCGAAGTCCGGACGGAAATTGAGACGAGGAAATGGGTGACAACTCGGAGATGTGTTGGTAAGTGATGATTGTGATCGGAAAAGCCAGTTGAAAAATCTGAGCCTCGCCGCTTACTCGATGTGATTCCCCCCAGTTGCGATTGCGTCGTTAGCGTTATGTGTGGTGATCTTCACGGCGCTTGAGAACCCGCAATCGTTATCATCATCCCGCGAGACCTCCTCGTCCCACCCCCCCTCGTCGTCATCATCTTCTCCACGGTCATTATTATCAACGACTTCACACGCTGGCGACGCTGTCGTAACAGACGACCAGCGGAAGCTGTTGCTCAAAGACCAGATCATGAGGAGCGTCGAAGAACTCGGCATCTTGCCCGAACGCGAAGATACCGAAACCGAATACAACTCCTCCTCCTCCTCCTCCAACCCTTTCTTTGGCTCCTCTTCCTCCTCTCTCAACAAACGCATCGGCGAATGAACCCATCTCTTTCTTTTTTGATTATCCTTTTGTCGGGGGAGGGGCGGCTGCAATAACGAACTTGTTGGGGGGATTTATAAACAACTAACAACAATCATGGATGTCTGTATCTTTTTTTCTGGTTCAAGTAACAAGCCTTCTCCGAATAGATGATGATTGATAAGTTGTTGGAAATAGTATACTTCCACCGTGTTTTCTCAAGTACACATAAAATATTTAGTGGCTTGTGTGTGTACTGAAGGCTTGATTTTTTTGTGAAGGCTTGAGATGTATGTGTCTTGGAAACGAGAGGGAGGTTTCTCAAGCCTCTCTCTTGAAAATCAACTCTTCTTCAGCTGTATACTGACGTGGTGTAGCCTATATAACACAGCTGGCAAAGTGGGTGACAAAAAAAGGGGCTTGGATAACCGACCCCAACAATTGGAGGTCTGACTCCTCGGACCCAGCGGAGGTCCATTTTGGGAGTCGGCGCTCCAATTCATTCCTCCAGTTTGGGAGTCGGCATCCCAATTTTGTTTTTTTTTTCTTAATAGAAACATATTTATATCTCAGTGATTAGTTGCCCAAATAACCTGTCAATATGAGGGTATTGTGAATGGCCGGCCCCAAATAATGTACATGTCAAATTTTGGGCGTGTTATCTTTTACAAAAATGAACAAGGAGGTGAACTAGCCGTATTTTGGAACAAGCTTCTACTTTGCCAATTGTGTGGTACACATCACCTCTTAATGAGTGGCCCAAAGGTGCTAGGAATTTTCGAGAAGTGATGATTGATCCTGAAATAGATTTAGAGAAAAATTCGTGTCCTCAGAAAATGTGCAAATTTAATTATAGCGACTGTACATGTGTTTCAGGGCCAAATTCCTACTTTGCCAAGATCCATGGAAGACATGAATTTTTAATGAGTGTCTCCAGGGGCCTAAAAGTTTTTAAACAGTGAGCATGACTAATTAATTACATGCTACAAGATTGGTGTCCTCAGAAAATGGCCACCAATCTAGTTATAGATCTGTACACATACTGTGGGCCAAATTCCTACTAAACCAAGATTCAATATGGCACACATAATTTTTAATGTGTGACATCTTGGGCCTAAAATATTGCACAAATTTAGTATTACCTCTTGATCAAATGCTACAAGAGTGGTTGCCTTAGGAAATTAGGAAATGGGAAAATTTAATTATAGACGTGTACATGTACTTTGTGCCAAAATCTGTGGTACACATCACCTAGAGCCTAAAGGTTTCTAAACAGAGATTGTAATTCCCTTTCAATCACATTCTACACAATTGGTGGCTTCAGTACAGGTCCAGAAGTGAACAGGAAGTCTCATATCTATATTTGTCAACTAACCCATTTCATTTTCAGGTGAATTTATCCTCAGTTGAAACAGTGCTCTTGTCCTTTCAGCGACTCCCGTGGGTTGAAATAGATTGAATGGAGTACCAACTCCCACAACATTTTTTTTCTGCATAGCTCCTGAATCCCAAATGGGAGCCAGATGCAGTTATTCTTAACAACTCCCAAAATGCAGGTCTGGGAGTCAGTCCTCCATTCCTTAAGTTGTTTCTCCAAGCCCCTGAGAAAATTTTGATGACATGTGTGTACCTGACTGTGCAGGTAGACCCAGCCCAGTGTCACCAGGGCTGTTTCCATGGCACTTGCTTGCAGGTGCTTTCTCTTAACTTGGTCATATACTGAGCTGATACCTGTTGTGTGTTGGTTGTAATTAAAGGGGTAAGAACCTGTGAATACAGGGGAAATAACTGTGAAATTCAGCAAAAAAATTGTGAATATAGGGGAAAAAACTGTGAGACTGTAAAAAACTGTTCAATTCAGAGAAAAACTGTGAAATGAGGGGAAACAAGTGTTACAAATGTGAAATGGGGAGGGATGGGGGGAAACTGTGAAATTAATGTATTTTTCCTTGCTAGAAAGCAACAGATCCGAGGTAAAAAGGCCCCTTTGTACTTGAGTACCATTTGCTTGCAAGGTGAACTGCCAAACTTTATTGAGAGCATGGCTTGATATGATTAAAAATCAAAGTCAAATGAATGATTCTAGGCAAGGTGTTCCGCTCAGTAACTGGGAAGGGGTTCCACTGAGTAACTGGGACTTGAAGTATTTATAGAGGGGAAATATATAATTATATGGCTAAAATTATGGCCATGTGTCAGCCTCTGTGATGCCAAGAATGTAATTCTTTTAGCTACACAAGGTGATGAAAAGTTTGTGGAAGGTG